>PVKA01030009.1:0-27719 GCA_004027165.1 Ctenomys sociabilis
AAAAAAAAAAAAAAAAAAAAAAAAAAAAAAAAAAAAAAAAAAAAAAAAAAAAAAAAAAAAAAAAAAAAAAAAAAAAAAAAAAAAAAAAAAAAAAAAAAAAAAAAAAAAAAAAAAAAAAAAAAAAAACAGACAAAAAAAAGCATGCATCTGAGTGGCTACAATAACTTTTCTATAAGAGTCAAATGGAATCAATCAAATGGCCCTTCCACTGATGAATATATGAATAAACTGTGATACAAGCAAACAACAAAATACTACTTAACGGTAGAAGAAAATTGCCTGTCAAAGCCATGAAGACACAGAGGGACTTTAAGTGCATATTGCTAAATGAAAGCAGTAAGCTTGGAAGGGTTTATATGGGTATGACTTTCTAGAAAAGGCAAAATTGTAGAGACGGTGTAAAGATCGGTTGTTTTCAGGAGGCAGAGAATAGACAGAGCACACAGAGGATTGGGCGGGGGTGAAACAAGTGTGTCGGATACCACGATGGGGGTACGTGGCTTTCCACATGTCTAAATCCAGGCTGTAAAGCGCAAACAACAAACCCTAATGTGAACGCAGACTTTAGTTAACAAAGAAGGTGCCGGCCCTGGTTCATCAGTCATAGCAAATACATCCCACCATATGAGCTGTTAAAAATAGGGGGAAATGTGGAGGAGGGAGGAGATGTATGGGAATTCTCTGTACTTTCTGCTTAGGTTTTAAAAAGACAAAGCCTGGTCCCTGAAGCTGATGGGTACCAGCAGGAGAACAGGCTCTCAATCCCTCACAGTTCTGGTTTTCACCTTCATTTTGGCCCCTGGAAATTCCCCTGGCACAATGCAAGATGAGCTGTGACCTTAAAAATGATGTCTGTTACCTTTGATTAGCGTTTCTAGAGGAGGTTTTCCACTTAACCAGTTCACAGTTTTTATTAAAAGTAGAAACTGTATAATCTCCAGAAGTCCAATGTGCTTTTAGTTCAGGTGTCAAAACCAACTGGAGCCAACTTCTGCAGAAGGGACACTACTGGCTTACAGAACATTCACAAAGTGAGATAACCAGAAAGATTGGGTGCTACTGCACCCACAAAAAGGGTACCAGGACTCCCACCCCCGTCCTACCTCTGGCACCTCTAACTCTTCCTTGCCCTGAGGCCGCATACCATGCCACACACCTGCCACACACCTGCGGAGGGAGCAGGGAGAGCTGAGACCACGGCCCCTTGGGCCCAGAGCACTCTGTGTCCACATGCCAACCCCTAGAGCCTCCTCTGTATCCGAGGACGTGATGAAATTATCCTGAACAAGAGGAAGAAAGAAGGCAAGCCCAATTGTTCCCTCAAGAGGGAATACAGGCTGGAGGAAGTGCTGCTCCACCTGCTGGAGGAGGCTTGGGCTGTAGAGAGTGCAACTTCCTGGTCCTCGCTGCGGTCTGAGAAGTCTGTATGTGGCATCTCATGGGAAAGCTCCTGGGATTCTAGTCAGTTAACTCCTGTCTCCCACTTCCAGTGCAACCCGTGATGAGCACAAAGACACCAAGGCGCATGTGTAGCAGTGGGGAGCCAAGGGGGTCCTAAGCCCAGCTGCAAAGATAGCTAACCAGAACAAAGGCCTCAATCCAGGACCAAAACAGGGCCAAACCTGGGCTTGTGAAGATGGGAGTGGCACGAGGGTGAGTGACCATGAGAATGTGGGGAGGCAGGTGAGTTCTGTGAGCTGGGCTGGGTGGGAGGCCTGATAACACCTCTGCAACATGCAGAGAGAGGGGTATGCAGAAGGAGTAATCTGTGTAACACACTTGTGTAGTAGCTAATGTTTTGGGGTCGGTGTTTCGGCTCTGGTGTGTATTTTTTGTGCCCTGGGAAGTCCTAGCCTCTTCAGACTGATCCCCTGGCAGTGTGGAACGTGGCCCTCCCTCCGGCCTGGCTCACACACTGACTGCTTTGGGCAGCTGAGGAGGCAAGGTAACCCTGACCTTGCTTAGAAGACAACACATTGGGCAGGCAAAATAGCTCAACGGTCTAAAGGGCTTGCTTAAGCAGCTTATGCAAGCGCTCAGGCACTGGTTCAATTCCCAGCACCACATGCCATGCCAGCCCTTTCCCCAGTGGGCTGAGCCAGCCACAAAAAAAAAAAAAAGCCGGGCGTGGTGGCGCAGGCCTGTAATCCCAGCACTCGGGAGGCTGAGGCAGGAGGATTGTTGTGAGTTCGAGACCAGCCTGAGCTACGAAGTGAGCTTAAGGCCAGCCTGAGCTGCATGGTGAGACCCTGCCTCAAAAAGACAAAAAAAAAAAAAAAAAAACCCCTACACATTAGCACCTCTGCTAGACCAATATGCATTGCTTAAAGCCAATTGAAGGGATAAGGAAAAGTCCTAGCCAGCCCTATAAATATCAATACAAGGAAATAGTGTCAGGCTCAGCCAAAATGGAGATAATTGCTCTTCTTTCACTCTTCTTTCGTGTTCGGGTGGTTCTCCACAGAGCTGCTCTGAGAGGAGATGTAGGACAGGCTCTGAAGGGTGAGGCTGCGTGGCCACCTCTGCCCCAGGCTGCTCTCCGGGAGCCAGCCGTGAGGCCTGAGCCTGGGGCTGTCCACTGAGACAACCAGAAAGGCTCTCACAGAGTTGGCCAGGCTGAGAACATGTGACTTTTCTGCCTCAGCCAGGGGTGGGGGCAGGGCCAGCAGGACCTGTGGGACCAGGATTGAAGCCTGCACTTGCCAAAGCAGGCGCTCAGTCGGCTGAGCCATCTCACGGGCCCTGGTTGGAGATTTTTTTTTTTAAGAGACCTCCAAGGACAAGGGTGTGGAAAGTCAGGATGAATGTTTGGAGAGGGCAGGATACAATATAACTGAGGAAGTCAAAGGAGCTAATGTATTTTTGTTGCTGTTGTTTTTGTTTTAAAAAAATGTTTGGGGGGTTGGGGGGATGGCTCAGTGGAATAAGTGCTTCCCTGGCAAGCACAAGGGCCTGAGTTCAATATCCGGTTCCGCCAAAATAAAGACTTCTAAAAAACAATGTTGTTTGGTTCAAGCTCCAGCACCCCCAAAATAAATAAAAATTTATTTATTTTTAAGTGAAAAGATCTCTAACTGTATGCTTTCATGTGCCTAAAAATGTCACACGAAATGAATTATAACAATTTCTATTAATGAACAATCAAGACCAAGTCTGTTTTTGTTGTTGTTGTTGTTTTTATTTAGTAGAGGGTCTATATGGCCATGAGATTGGACTCATAGTGACCCTCCTGTTTTCGCCTCCCAAGCACTGGGGTTAAAGGCAGGAGCCACAACACCCAATCTCAATTGCCTTCTCAGTGCACTCCAGGGACAGGGCCAGCATGGCCCTCCAGGAAAGGAACAAGATCAAGTCTATTGACTGACAAATTTCAAAGACTTTTTGTTTAATATGGAAAAAAAAATGTGTATTTAGAATCAGCCAACTAGACTCAACTTCGACAACCCCAATTTTGTTGGTAACACGTAAAGCATCATAATTGGAGACATATGCCTTCTTCTCTCCATCAGGCCCGTGACCTTGGCCACCCCAATGTCATAGAGCTTCTTCAGAGCTTGTCTGATCTGACGCCTAGTGGCCTTGACGTCCACAATGAACGGTACGTTGTTTTCCTTGATCTTTTTCATGGCTGACTCTGTGGTCAGGGCAAACTTGATGGTGGTGTAGTGGTCAAGCTTCTTTCTCCAAGGGGCACTTTTCCGAGGGAATTTGGGCTGCCTCGGGAGTCACAGTGTCTTGTGGTGGCAGAAGGTGAGTGATGTTTGGAGCTTCTTTTTGTGGCTGTGGATGCCTTTCAGCACAGCCTTCGTGGCCTTCAAAGCTTTGGCTTCGGCTTCAGCTTTGGGAGGGGCAGGAGCTTCCTTCTTCACCTTAGACGCCATGTTGGTCAAATCTCACAGATTCTCACCACCACCAAAAAATAAACACCCCTCCACCACTGTAGTGTACCTTTCTCTCCAGTACCTGCACTCTGAAGTACAAAATTTTAAATGTCTAACTGATATATCTCTTTATGCCTCTTCCCGACATATCTGGAAAATTCTTCCACATCAGGAGTCAAACTCACAAATTAATTCCATGAATAGGATGGGCTGGGGAATGAGCTGGGATCCTGTCCAGTGGCTCATTGCGAGGAGGAAAGAGATCTCTGCTCATGACTTGCTAATGAAGGGAAACTCCAGCAGAATGGAAAGTGTGTTTACCTGTGTGTACACATGTACTAGGAGTGAGCCCAGACCTTTGTCATGCTAAGCACACACTGCCACTGAAGTTACAATGTGTCTCTTTCCCTCTTTCTTTCTTTCTTTCTTTCTTTCTTTCTTTCTTTCTTTCTTTCTTTCTTTCTTGTCTCCTACAAGCTGGGGGGGGGGGTGACAGTCCTAGGCAGCCTGGGGCTGCCCAAGGGGCAAGTGTGAGTGTGGATCTCCTTGGCAGGCCCAGGAGGTGAGAGGAAAGTAGCAGGTAGGAAGACAGCTAGACATTAGCAGGCCTAAGGGACGGAGGAGTGTAGAACAGCAAGCTTTACCAGTTGTGCTAAGAAACAGAGAGGCCAACATGGGTGCCTTTGCAAGCACTGGTTGTGCTCAGACCTAAAGCAGCTCCACAGAGCGCAACCACTTGGTTGCTAAGTAAAGCTACACACTGCACATTCCCTCAGATACCTGCCCACCTGGCTGCCTGTTTCTACCACAGGGCACCCAACATTCCTCATGCCAGGGCCTATGCCCAAGGACATAAGAAAAGAGCATTCTTTAAAGTCCCTCCCTGTTTGCACTGAGACCTGCTCGAGATTCTTTTCTTTTTCTCTTTGTCTCTTTCCCTCTTCCTTTTCTTTTTTTTTTTTGACAAGGTCTTACTCAGTGTGTAGCTCAGACTGGCCTTGGACTCTGTGTAGTCCAAGCTGGCCTCAAAATCTAGGAGATCTTCCTGCCTCAGCCTCCCAGGGCTGGAATTCCAGATCTGTGGCACTATGCCCAATGTGACTGAGATTCTTATGTGATCAAGGCCCCTGAGGGAACACTGACCACCTGAAAGGAAGCATGGAAGGCAGTTTTGAGCTGTCAGGATTCCCAAGTAACCCTAAGGGAAGTGTTAAAAATACCATCATCGTCCCAGTTCCCTGAACCCACGCATAAAAGCCATCTAAATTTACACTGAGGGCAGACACCATGGCAACACTGCTCACCTCTGCGTGAAGGCGGAACTCTGCATCTGCTGTACCATGAATTCTCCTAGACTTCTACATACTGCGAGTCTCCTTCATCAGGAGCCAAGAGCCAGGACAGTGAGGAGGTGGCTCTTTGCTGCTTGAGGACCTGGGTTCATAGTGACAGAAGGGTATCTGGGCCCTGGGCCAGGGCTCTGCTATTGTGGTGCCTGCAACGGAAGAAGACTGTGGCCCCGGAGGAGGCTGCCCCTGCCTGCGCCTGCCAGCGGGTCCCAGCCCAGCGTGCGACTGTTTGGCTCTGGCTTAGGTTATCTCTCGTTTTATTTCTCACTTACCAGAAGCATGTTAGTAGAGTCCCCCTCGCCAAAGGATTTGCTGGGATTTCAGTAATAAAATAGACGGATTTGCAACAAACACTGGACGGACCTCTGGAAAGTGGTATCTTTCAAGTGATTACGAGACCGGAAACATATTGCCATCCAGGCCTGCGAGCCCAGCCTCCATGCTGAGTGATGGTGACAGATGTCCCCTGCTAACGTGCAGTGATTAAATGTCACTTTGGAGCCCCTCCTGGCCCACACCACCCATTCCCTTCTTCCTGTAGCCGCGGCGTCACCGCCAGTCACATTGCTCCTGAGGGTCGGGTGCCAGCAGCAGGGCCCACCTGAGTCCTTTGTTGCTGCATGTGGCAGTAACGGCCCTTCCTGGGCATTCACCCCACAGACAGAAGTCAGTGGAAACGCAAAGCTCTGTCAGAAGGAGGTGCCCCGGGCAGGTGTTATAGCAGCAGAAACAGAGAGCAGCTAGAACCCCCTTTTATAAGCGGGTAAATAGCTGGCACTAGAGGCATTCGGTCAGCTTGCAGGGAGCTGTGAAAGCAGGGACCACGGAGCACTTGGTTCAGGTTGGCCACTAGCAGCAGTCTCATTCTGTTCCCCAAAACTTCACCCAAGTGAGAGCAAAAGGGAAAAACATTAATCTACAAAGTCGAAGAAAATAAGGACAGAGAAGAGGCAACAGAGACAGCAAACAAGGAAGGGCGGCAGGAGCAAGACCTGGCACTCAATACCAGGGCAGGCACAGGGCAGCTGGGGCAGGCCTGAGGGCAGCGCTGCAGGGCACAGGTGGGCAGCGGGGGGCAAGGACAATGAGGGCCAATGGCTGCAGGCAAATCAGCACCCAACAGGCCTCCCAGCCACACACACACACACACACACACACACACACACACACACACTCACTCGCTCATGCCTCGCCACATATACACAGTGGCACCTGCACACACATGCACCAGCTCACACTTAAGCCCGCTTGCAGACTCACACACACATAGACCGCACATAGATCTTCCCACCCTCACAGCAGAACTTCTACCTACTTTGTGTACTCTATTTTCAGTGCTGGGTGAGACTCAGACCCACACCTGTGCTAGGTGAAGGCTCGGCCGATGATTTGTGCCCAGCTGTGACCCCCTTCTGAAATCTGAAATGATGGCGGAGGAAACCTGTGACAATGGAGCCCCAGACCAAAACAAGTAAGGGGAAAATAGGAAATTCAGTGGAAATAGAGCAGACGAAGCCCAGAGCCCAGGAAGAGCTGGAGGGCTGGGATTAACTTCCAGCAGAGCCAGGAGGTGCTGTGCATGAAGCATGAAACTGTGAAGGTTTTGGAGGAAAGTGGCGGAAGAAAGAAATGACCAGATGACCTCTTGGAGATTGACAGTGTAAATCACAGCACCAAAACAGTGCAGGAAAGCTGGGCATGTGGTGCAGGCCTGTAATCCCAGCACTGGGGAGGCTGAGGCAGAAGGATTACCATGAGTTTAAGGCCAACCTGGGCTACACAGTGAGTTCAAGGACAGCCTGTACTACAATGTGAGACCCTGTCTCAAAAAATCCAAAAATAGGGCCTGTGAGATAGCTCAGCAGCCTAAGCCCCTGCTTAGGCAAGCACAGGGACCATCCCTGGCACTACATGCCGCACCAGCCCCACCCCCAGGGCAGGGTCCAGGCAGACATAGTGGTGCACACCTGTAATCCCAGCACTGGGGAGGCTGAAAGCAGGAGAATCACTATAAGTCTGAGCTGTGTAGTAAGACCCTGTGTTAAATACATTTTTAAAAATAAAAAAAAAAAAATAGAAACAACAAACAGTGTCTTGGAAAACATAATAGCATTGGAAAACATGGAAATTTAAAATGCAATGTAAGGGTCAGAAAGATAAAAATACTGATAATGATAAATCTCACAGGGCCAGGGAGGTGGCTCAGTGTAATAAGCGCTTCCCTGGCAAGTGCAAGGGTCTGAGTTCAATCCCTGGTTCCGCGAAGAAAAAAAAAAAAGATAAATCTCGTAGGCTCTATTTTTGAGACAGGGTCTCACATTGTAGTGCAGGCTGTCCTTGAACTCACTGCATAGCCCAGGTTGGCCTTAAACTCATGCTAAGCCTCCTTCCTACAGTAGGAAAAGTAGAGGATTAAACCAAGAAGTTCCACAGCTCTTTCTGGAAAGAAAACAGGAAAAGAACAAGAGAGAGAGAGAGAGAGAAAGGAACCATCCCACAGATGCAAGTCTCATCAGTGTTAGTCACATAATAAGCACACCAGACAAGATACCTCAGAAATGACACCAATAAGCAGACGTATCCCAGCAGAAGGGCACGGTAGGGCAAAGCTCCGGCTCACAAAGCCTGGAAGGGAAGGAACGCTGGCCCAGTGGGGTGATTAAAATGTTTAAAAATTTATCACAGTAAAAGACTCCAGCCAGTGTGTCCTCGGCCACCTAGTTCTCTGGACGTGTTGGTGGCTAACTCCTGGCTCTTCCTCAGTGTCCAAAGGACCACGACAGGCGGACGTCTGAGTCCATTCAAGACTCACGGCAGCCATGACAGCACAACTAGAAGCACTGCGGAGACAGCTGGAGCTGCTTCAGAAGGGGCAAAATCCGTGGAATACGTAAACTGAGGGGGAGGATTTTGAGGGGATTGATGCCCCTGTGTCTTTGGCTATGATACATTTTAAAATTTTAAACATTGTTGTATTTTAGGGGAGGGTCTACCGGGTGCTCAGGGTCTCACTACTAGGTCGGACTCCTAGTGATCCTCCTGTTTACAGCCTCCCAAGAGCTGGGATTACAGGCGTGCACCACCAGGCCTAGTCTCAATTGCCATCTCAGAGTGCCTGGGGGGGGGGAAGCGGCACCACAATACTGGGGATCGAACCCCCAGCCCTGCACCTGCTTGCAGGCACTTTAATCCGCTGAGCTATTTGGCTGGCCCTAACACTATATTTTTAAATCATACTTCTTATCATACCCAGGGCCACCCCTCCGCAGTCCACCCAGAAACACCCGGAAGTGTGCTTTTCCAGACCCTTCAGCAGCCCCTCAACCAATGCAGCTGACACAACGAAGCTCAAGCACAACAGCTCCATAAAATGCCTGAATTTTAACTAAATCCCAGACTGTGCACAAGAACAAGTTGTTACCAAGAGGATCACTGGGACACAGGGGAAACCTGAGCATGGACTAAATAATAAATGATGTCACACATGTGGGCACATTTCCAATGTTCTCCAGAATGTTCCAAGTGTCTGCAGCATGCTTTCTTTCAAAGGAGAGAGAAAGAGAGAGATGCAAAGAGACATGACAAAATGTGGTCACTATATAAGTGCTCATTGTATGAGTGTCGATTTTTTCTATAAGTTTGAAGTAAACATCAATAGGACAAAGTGTCCATTCCTTGGAGTTGTTAGTGACAACCACTGGTCATTATCATTCTCCGGCCATGGGCAGCAAGCAGTATGCAGGTTGGCCCTCTCTGAATGTGAATCTGACATAGATTCCCACTGGTTGTGAGATGTTTATTGCTCAAAAGGAAACTGAGGCAGCAGGACTGGGCAGGGGAAGAGGTTGACTCATATGAAAGTTTGTGCAGCCTAGCTCCAAGCCATGAGGCAGAGTGGGCCCCATGAGAAATCTACACTGGGTCATGGGCTGGGTGAGACCACCCACAGGACAGATGCAGGACCCAGGAAATGCGGGCAACAGCCCCAGGAAGGCTCGCTGACCCTCTTCCATGCCATGACTCGTCTTCTGAGGGCTTTTGGTGCAGCACCTCCTGATGCAGAGAGGACTGCAGCTCTCACTTCTGACACAAACTCTCCATCTGTGGGGTGCCTGGGAGATGGTTCAGTAGAATAAGCACTACCCTGGCAAGTGCAAGGGCATGAGTTCAATACCCGGCTCCACCAAAAACAACCACCACCTTCTAACCCTAAACAGAGGCGTCCCTCAGCATCTGTGTGGTGGCTCCTGAACCCAGGGCAGCTGCAGCAACCCAGGAGCTCTCCCTTAAGTGAATCGGTGTCACCTTTGCCCGTAACTGCACACACTTCCCCAATACTTCACATCACCTCCAGATTACTAGATTATGCACAGAGTCCATGCTATTCAGACAATGGAAACTGGGTTCCCATTAATTATTGGGTTTTCTCCAGCGAATACGAGTTAAAGAAGAATTAATGCTATTGTTTTAGAACAAATACCGCCCAAATACTCACTTTAGTAGGATTGTAATCAGCTTTACCCACTTTCCATATAATCTGATTGAAACAGATTTTCTACAAAATCTTTTTTTTTTTTATTCAGTTACTATTAAAAGATCACCTATTTGATTCTGCCTCTAACTTTCTGGGATCAATTTATAAGTTCACAAATGACCAAGCCAGGGACTGAATTGTTCTACTTTTAATTAAAATTAGGAGAGAGAGTTGGATGTTCGCATGCTATGGAATGGAGAGGGCTGGTAGGTTCTGTGCTGCTGAATATATTTTACCATTTTAGCTTGTTTCCTGGACTCTGTGTTATAAGTCTGTTCATCATAATGCCTTTGACCCTCTGCACTTACTCCATCATAATTATCCTTTAATACTCTTATAAATGAACTTCTAGCTTATCTTCCATTAATTCTCCAGAGCAAGCAAAGCCATCTACATAGAGTATTTAACTCTTTTATGGACAGCTCTTCCACAGGACAAGGTAAGCATTTCCCAGACAGAATCCACCACCACACTCCTGTGTAGACACGGCTGAAACTCAGCTACTTCTTGTACCAGCCGAGACTCCCAGGTACCCAAGGATGGATGAACATGGGTTCAGACTTGGCTCACCCGCACCTCCCTGCCACTCCAAGTGACATTCACATTGGGTGCCAAAGGTGGGGATGCCTGTCAGATGATGCCAGGGCACTGGGGCTGGGACGGCCTTCTGTTCTGAGAGAGGGGGTCTCAAGGCCCTAGCTCAGGACAGAACATGGGACAGCAGAGATGCAGGGCTCCAGACATCCCCACAGGGCACCACATGGCTCCTGGCCACCCTCACCCTCCCCATAGCCTGGGCTGCACTACCGTCAAGTTGTCTACACTACCTGTCTTGGGTGTACAAAGGCACCACCTGGGAGGAGGCAGGAAGAGTTCATCCTCCTGGCCTGAACCCTCTGGTTCAGAGGTGTTTGGGAAAAGGAGCCTTGCTGTGGCAGGGCTCCACCTCCCCATAGGGTCCCTGGCAGGGTGAATATCCATCAATCAAGGGTTTTCAGAGTGTCATAGACCAGGCCTTGTACTGAACAACAAACCACAGATGAGCACACTTCACTGTTCAAGTGGGGATCCAAAGTGTCCAGGGCCAGCCATCATGTGAGGGCCTGACCCTGCCTAGTAGGGGCAAGGTGCTAGGGGACTAGACTCCCCCAGCCTGTGTCATGGGGTCACAGGCCCCAGCTCTCACACTGTCCCTGGGCACCAGGGTCCAGCATACACAGGAGGACAGGAGCACCCAGTGCTTAGCAGAGCTCCATACCAGCTCCTCTGGAGCTCCAGAGCCCATGTCCAGAAGATCCAGACCAAGACTGAGGCCACATCCAGCACTCACATGTGTGACTCAGAAACTGCAAAGGGCCACAGCTGAATGAACCCCAGTTAGTTATGGTTGAGGACCCAGGGCCTCTGTACACAGGAGAGTCATGAGGAAGGAAGATGGTTCGAGACAGAGACGTGACCACCCTATCCTCTGAGCTTCCCTGAAGGGCAGGACAGAGAACTTGCAAATGGACACTCCCAGCATCAAGAAAGGGAAACCCCGTGTATCCTGAGGTAACTCTGATCAGGTGCTGAGGACCCAGTGAACTTTCTGGGGAGGATGATGGAAGCATGACAAAGAACAACCACCATGGGATGATACCTGGCACGAACCTGGGGCCCACGGAAACCACTCAGCCTTTCTAAGCTTCAGCTTCCTGCTCTAAAACAGAAAGAAACATGGAACTGCTTTCTTACTCCACAGAGACCCTGGAATACTAGAGCCAAACTCCAGGGAAACCCTAGAATACTAGTCCAAGACTCCACAGGAACACTCAAGGCTGGTCTCACACTCCATTTATCTCTGAGCTTTGTTTTTTCATCTTGGACATACCGTTGCTTGTGTTTATAAGGTCACCTCATCCTCCTTTTCTTCATAGGCAGAGTCTTGCTGTGTTGTCCGGGCTGGCCTGAAACTCCTGGATTCAAAGGATTCTCTTCCCACAGCCCCCCACGAGCTAGGATCGTAAGTGTTCACCACTATGTCCTGTTTGCTTGGTGTTTTGGGGTTGCCATGGGGCACTCTGTGGTGCGGCTGTGACACGGTGCCCCTGCCCCTGAAGAAAGACATTTAGCTATTTGTACTTTTCTATTACTAGCAATGAAATTTATTTATGCATCTTTTTAAATACATCTTTGTACACTTACCTCTGCATGGAAATTTCTAAGTGCATGGGGGGGGGGGCAGTTACTGTCTGTCAAGTCTTCACTTTACTGTGATCAATAAGTAGGACCTATGTCACAATTTTTATTTTTGGAAACTTGCTGACAATTCCTTTGTGGCTTTGCACATGAAGTCCTAACTTGGCCACTAAGCTACACATGCCAGACAATCCTGGGTGCTCTCTAATGGGTACAAGACCTGTATCTATCATATGGTGTCATCTCTGATACTCAAGTGCTCACTCTGCTTACTTTTGTCTACTTGACCTCTGTCCATTTTAAGAGATGTACACCAAACACCTCACACTCTAGTGGCATTTTTACATCGCTGCGTTTCCACTAGTTTTCGCCAAGTCACTGAGGTGGAGACTGAAGTGCCCCCACCTGGGATCCAAGTCAGGCTCCCAGCCACCGTCACCACCACCTCCCCAGGCTGCTGATGCCTCTGCTGTGCACCGCCAGGAAAGCAAGACAGGCCGACAGCGCGGTGCAAGGCTGTCCTCCTGGGAGTCGATTTTATTTTTGTAGCTGTTTTTCCTTTTGTGCACTTAAAACAAAACAAAACAAAAAAAAAACGTAAACATACTTATGGGATACAGGGTGATAGCTTGACACATGAATAGAATCTGTACAGGTCTGGTCAGGGCACCTAACACTACACTGTGTCGCTTCCTTGGGAGCCTTCCCTCCTCTCTCCAGTTCTGCGGCACGTGGCTGGCACTGGCCAAGAGGAGCCCGAGCACAACCCTCACTTGCCTCTGGCCACCACCTGTCCCCTCTCTGCCTCTGCAAGTGCAAGCTTTCACCCTCCACACAGGATGTGTCTCCAGGGTTCCCACGCCACCACCACTTCTGCCCTCTTGGAGGCCATCCCCAGGCTGTGCAGTGACACAGTCATTCCGTGATTTCCACCGTCAGTAACATCCTTGTCCTCACACAAGGCCCGTAAAGATGACTCTGCAGTCACTGAGAAACACACTGTGGGCTCATCACAGCCTGCTGGGAATGTGCTGGCTTGCTCAGGCTCAGCCACTGTGTTTCATGTGGGAGAGACAAGGCAGGGGCTTCGTCCAGGGCAGGGAACCCAGAGAATGGAGTACAGAGCAACCACGCTCTGCTATTAGGCTTCTTCCTGTGCCAACACCCAGCCTGGTCACTGTGTGGCAGGATAAGGTTTTCACAAAAATTCCTGGTACTTTCAGTTCTTACAAGAGCGACTCCATTTCTACCTTTAGGTTCATCCTTCCTAGCACCCGGGCAGGCCAGATCACTCCACCAGGTGTCGGTGAAGGCACTGCCCACAGCAAGCCTGGCCCATGTGGCTTTGAGAGGGCGGCGCAAAGTGCGACACAAGTACCTGGCTCCAGCTTATTTTACGGTCAAGGCTAGAACTCTGCACATAGTCCTGGTCCTATGTTCTCAAAAAAGGACCCCAGCATGCGCTATTTCTCCAGAGTGGCTCCAGATCCAGGGACCCAAGCAGTGTGCCAGCACAAACACTCTTTCCCTGTTCCCCTGCCTCCTGCCTCCTTGCCATTGCCCCTGGGAAACAGGGCTCTCTCCTGGGGATGACAATTCCACCATCTTGTCCCAACAGTGTGTGAATGATGGCCTAAGACAAAGAATGCCCTAGTATCTCAAGACCCCAGGGCAAGTACCCCGGGGTTTGTTTTGTTTTGTTTTGTTTTGTTTTTTGTCTTTTTGAGACAGGGTCTCACTGTGCAGTTCAGGCTGGCCTTAAGCTCACTTTGTAGCTCAGGCTGGTCTTGAACTCACAACAATCCTCCTGCCTCAGCCTCCTGAGTGCTGGGATTACAGGCCTGCGCCACCACGCCCGGCTCAACCCGGGGTTTTGATGTCTCCTCCCCAGAAGTCCCAGCCCCATTCACATCCTGGAAACCAGCTACCCACCTGCTGGCAAACCAATTCGCACAGAAACTAAGAGAAACTAAGCCACAGGAAGACAATCAAGAGCACTACTCTTGACTTCAGGGGTAGATTACAGGTACTTTAGGGAACACTGGTGGCTGGTAGTGGAGTCTTGTCGCCAAAGGGCATTTGCTTGAAAAGTCAAAGCACCCCAAAGGGGACTGAGGCGAGGGCACCCCTTCTGCATGTCACCCCTAGTGCGGACACTCCTGGATCCCACGGCTTGTTTCTCATGGATCTGAGGAGAAAGGAATGTGTCCCCACCAAGCCCTCTGTGGGCTCCCTGGGACAGGAGCAGGCTCCAGGGTTTGCTGCTACTCTAAGAAATTGTTTAATGGGAAGAGAATCTTCCTAAAAGCATTTTGTGATCATCGTTAAAGAATTCAATCCCCTCTTTTAGCTTAGAGATAAATAAGTCCTGATTACTGAAGCAAAGTACCTTGGGAATCTCACATCTATTCCCTGACGACATAATCCTTACGCCAATGAATTGACCATGTGACACGCGTGCTCCTGTAATGCCACGTGTTAATGTCAGGGAATAAAATCACAATCTGATTTGATTTTCCTCAAGGGACAAGAACCCGAAACAACATAATGCAGCCACGTAATCATCAGACACGAAATAAGCTGTTCATCCGATTCCACCCACAACTGTATCTCACTTCTGAAATAATCACTCTCTAAAATGATCCACTTTTTCCTGATTATAAAAGCCTCTGTGCCTCCTACAGAAAATACAGAGAAGAAGAAAATAACAGCTGCTGTAAGCCTTCAGTTCACAAATAACCCCCACTAACGTTCTTGGGATTTGCATCTTGGCACTTTCCAACGCACGCACAGCTGCATGACTCAGTATCATAGTGCAGGCATGATGTTTTTCACGCTGGTCATTTCTTCACACTGCATATTTACACACCACTTTAGCCGTGATTAAATTATTTCAAAATATAGAAGCATGCATGTTAATGTGCACATGGTGATGTCTACATAGCAAGAATATTGGCATTTTCTTTTTGCCCGTATTCTTATTATCTATGTTTTGTGCTTTCTATGCTGAGCATTCATTATAATAAAAAGATTAAGTGTGATCCACAAAGGTGATTTCCCAGAGTTCCACTGGGAGACGTGCTCTGGTTCACTTAAGCCTGCGTGGAGTGGTGGACCCTGCCTTACTGAGGTCCAGATAGGGGCACTTGCAGTGTGTTTTCATAGTCCTGTGTTTTGTAGAACATGCAGCAGTACACCCACAGTGGCTCAGTTACCGACTTCCCAAGATGAGTTAAAGGGTGGAGGTTTGTGAGTCGCGAGACTGTATCACTGCTACCCTGGTGCATGGAGAATTTCTGGAAGGCTCCTGAGGTCTGTGACACCCTGCACTTTTACTGGGATTCTGGGGAGACAATGGGCTGTGAATCTCCTTGAATCCTACACACAAGATAACACAGCTATTTAATAGCAAAACCTTAAACATGGAAAATCTGACCACAGAGCCAGCTGCTGGAGTTGCAAGCACATCCACCAACCGAGTGAGCCAGACGGACTCTGACTGCAACCCAGTGCAGCTCCGTGCCTGACTTGGGAGAGAATTTGGATTTCTCAGATCATCTGAGAACTGAAGGCCCAACTAGAAATGGCGGAAGAGCAAAATCACAATGCCTGGGGCAGTTGGCTTCCCTCATTGGCCACAAGATGCCTGAGGTTTCAGCCCAAAGAAGGAAGGTCCACTTGGCTCATGGCTGCAGGATTTCTGTCCCCATCCCATTGGGCAGAATGCCCTGGCAAGGGAATGTGGGGAAAAAAGCCCATCATCTTAGGGTGTCCAGGACACAGAAGGGCAAGCAGCCAGCATCCCAACGACCTAAGCCCACTACTAAAGGCTTTTCCATCCCCAGGGGCACCACAGCCTGGGACCTCAAGTTCAGCATGTGGCCTTTGGGGCACACCTTCCAAGAAACACAGCAGGCAGAAAAGGAGCTAAAAAATAATTTTTATTTAAAGAATAACAAGAAGACAAAAAGATTTGGCGTTTGGGCAAGAGCAGGCAAGGGGAAAGTACCAAGGAACAGAACAAACTCTGAAACCTATAATTGCAGAACTATGTTCTGAAATAAAGGAAGAAAATAAAAAGACTAGAAACTACTTACTGAGAAAGACTTTCAGCCCAGTGTGACCAACAGCAAGACATGCCCCATAAAGTGACTAAGCTTTACAAGCAAATGAATAATTCTTTTAGGTAAGTTCATGACAAGAACACGCCAGTACTTAAAGCGAATAAAAATGACAAGCCAGGCATGGTGGCACACACACCTGTAGTCCTAGCTACCCACGAGGCTGAGGCAGAAAAGTTGACTAAGCCAGGAGTTTGGGACCATCCTTGGCACCGTAAAGGAACTGTGTCGTAAATAAGTAATGAATGAAAGGGGGCAGACGATCTGATCTCCATGAGTGTCAACAGTATGGTTTCCTCTCCAAGGAAGTGGATCACACACCTGAGATTCCAAGAAAGAGAACATGCACCAAGGACTTGCTGTCCAGCGACTGTTTTGAAGCAGAGAGGCTGTGGGTGAAGGGCTGCTGTCCTGCAGCTAGGAGCCATTGTAGAGGCTGCCTGTGCGGCCAAGCCCCATCCTCAGGGAGTGCTGAGCTTGTCCTGCAGCAGCTGAGGCCAAGCTCTGTGCTGTGAGCAGGAGTTCTGGGCCCAGGCCCTTGTGGAGCAATGAGGCCCCCGTTCTGCACCTTGCAGTCCACGTGCACATAGCTGAGCCTCAGCATGCACTGATCAGTGGCCCTGTCTGTCCACAGATGGAGAAACTCAGGCTGGTGGTGCTCCCCAGCCAGCTGGTTGGTGTGGGACACTGACAGCATCTTGGTGCACGGAGTTGCAGAGCCTCCCCGGCCCTGTCCCTCATCTCCTAGGTGTACAGTCCTGCCCAAGGAAGAGAACCCCTGCCAGCACAACCACAGCCCCACAGCCACCTTGAGGCGCAGCACCTCAAGGTCCCCAGGAGCCTCCCTGGTCCCAGGCACAGCCCAGCTGCACTTTGAAGGGGAAGGAGCATCAGGACTCCTCGTGTGAAGAAGAGGAGTTCATAAGAGAGTACCAGCTTCCCTGGCCCTGTCCTCTGAGGCCCCTGGATGGCTTGATGCCCTTAGGTAGTCCTGGGCAGTGTCATCCAAAGGGCTAGGCACCTTGGAAAGGGGTTGAGGAGGCCCCAGGGCCAGGGTGGAGAGACCCAAGGAGATGTTCTCCAGCCACATCCTCCTGGCCATTCTGCTCTACTTGGATTCTGGAAGAGGAGACGTTGGTTGGCACACAGCACGAGCACCGCCAGGTCACTGGCCACCAGACAGCAGACCCTGCCAGACAGATGTGGGCTGCCACCTGGGAGGGCAGCACTACAGCTGGAGAGAAACTGCAGGTGGGACACCCTGGCTGGATACACGTCACTATCTCAAGCCTTCGAAGGGGCTTCAGAACGTGTCTGAGCACTCCCCAGAGGAAGGGGACTTTCACACCACATCCTGCCCTCTGAATCCTGCCTGCCACACACTAGGCACAGCCCAGCCATGGAGGCCAGCAGGAGGGCAGAGGCCACACCAGGACAGGCTGTCCCTAAACGCTCCCAGAAGGCCATAAAAAAACCAGGGGAAGGGCTGAGAGTTTGGAGAGAGGCTAAGCATGGCCGAAGTAGCTGAGCAGTCACCTTAGCTCCCAAACAGGACCCTGTACATCTCAGACAGAGGCCATTCTCTACAGGAACTCACCAACCTGGGGGTCACCAGCAGAGAGATAAGAGCCAGCAGTCTGGGGTACCCCGGCTAGCTTCTGTCAGTGGGCTGGTCCTGAGTCTCCGTGCCTGTGGACTGGCTTTCAACCCTTTCCTCAGTTTTCTCAGTTCTAGGACTTGGGTAATATTATCAGCCACCCTGGGTGGTTGTCAGATATTGTACGGAGATGGGTCAGGCTGACAGAACAAGGCTGGCCTGCAATACGTGTTCTGTACTTGACAATAGGATGGCTATCCTCATTAGCTACAGTTTTCCAAGTCTCAGAAGTGCTGACACAGAAGCTCTTGATGCCCCCTGGGAAAAGGAAAAGCAGATGCATGAATCAGAATGATCTAAGAATTTTCTCCCAGCAACAGTTGTTCAATGCAGGCGGCCTCGGAATTTCTTTAAAATTCCACGTCCTCTGGCAGGTGCTTCCTGAGGGACTGGGGAGTGGGGGAGCCCTCAGAGCCTGAGTCTGGACTCCGTGATTCCTCTAATCCCCCTAATTAAACTGGGTCTGGTTTAGTCCTGCTCCCTGAACCCCTCTGCTTTGCTCTCCACCCCATCCCTTCTCTACCCCATTCCACAGAAGAGGAGGCTTCCAAACGGCCTGTCCTTGTCCTTGTCATAGCCTCCCTGATGGTCAGCAGCATGCTGCACACACCGACTGCCCTGCCCTTTGTGCGCAGCGGCTCGGAGTGGGCAGTTGGAAGGCCTGCTGGGCAGACAAAAGAGCCGCCCGGTAGGCAGCCGTCCGGGGCAGCAGCCACGCCTTCCACGGGTGGTTAAGGCCTGTGCCGCCTGGAGCCAGCTGCTGCGTCCCAGAGAAGAATAGAGCAGCCATGTGGATGGACAAAGGCAGCCGGCCGGCGGGCCAGGCCACGCGACACAGCCTCTTCAGTATATGGGTCCCCAGGGGCCCCTAGTTAACAATCATGACCTCCCTGCCGAGGAGACAACATGATCCAGAGCCTTAAATGGGCCATCAGACTCCACAAATTCCCAAGGCAGCCAGAACCAAGGCCCTGATTGGCTTGGTGCACAGTTCTTCCCATCCAGGAGACAGATTGGCTCATTGCTCAAGCAACTAATTATTAATTTGAAGCCATGAATAGAAAGAGCTGGGAAGGACCTGTCACACCCCCGCTGGCAAATGTCAAGCTTTGTCAAGCAGACACAAGGTGGAGCAGGGCAGCCCTGGCCAGCCTCCCGCTCCTCCCTGATAGAATGCACGTCACTGTCACGGTTGGCTAAGACGCAGGACCACACCACCCTGGCCCCAGCGAACTCAGACTTTGGAGAGCCCCAGAGTGTATGCAAATATCTCAGTTTGTGCAAAATATGATGCAATTCTGAGTTACACGGTCAAACTGAAATGAAAGCCATGGCAGGTTAAACTTGTGCCTCACCACCAGACCACACTTGGCTAGTGTTGTTGCCGAACCCCGTGGTTATCTTGTGGGTGACACGACTCCACTGCGCTATATTTTGGGGCTTTGCTTATTTGTTATCCTACTTTAACTTTATTTTAAACTCTGCATTGCTAGGTATGTGCAATGTATAGTAATCACACTAGCGGCCCTTGCTTGTGAAATGCAAACATCCAAAGCATATCACAACCCTAAGGCAGCTCACGCTTCCCCAACATTTTGCTGTGGAGCCTCCCAAGTACACGGCAGAGCTGATGGAATCCCCAGGGAGCCCCACAGGGCCAGAACCCACGCTGCACGCAGTGCGCCGGTGTTATGGCTTGTGTGTATTTGTCCCTCCAAAGCCTCGTGCAGTCATTAAGGCACACGCTTCTACCGTTTGTGATTGATTCATGAGCCAAGGCTAGGATTACGGATCTGAGTACTGCTGGGATTACGGGTCTGAGTACTGCTGGGATTACGGGTCTGAGTACTGCTGGGATGACGGGTCTGAGTACTGCTGGGATGATGGGTGTGAGTGCTACCCCAGCATAGGCTGGACAGCCTGAATGTAATGTGAGAAAGGCAGACACACAGACTCGTCCTCTGTAGCCACTGTTGCTGCTACTTCTCCACTTTGCTTTCTGCTCTTTGCCACCGCCACGAACTGCTGCCCTCTGCCCTGTGCCCCTCTGCCTTGGAGCCAGCTGAGCAAGGACTGGAACCTCCAGTAACTGTGAGCTAAACAAACCTTTCCTTCCTTCATGGTGAGTGTCGGGTATTTGTCCCAGCAATGAGAGAAGAGTAACTGGTTTCGTCACAAGCAGGGTCCCCCCTGTCCACACCCAGCTCCTCAGATTTCCAGTCCAGTTCCCGGCATCCTCCCCTTAGCCTTGAGCCCTCCAGCATGCACAGCATTGGTCAGAGGTGTTCATGGAGACTCAGCGGGTATGATGTCATGCTAGGCTCCCAAGCAGGTGTGCCTGGGAACGTGCAGACGGGCAGCACCTGGCCCCTCCCCACCCTCCATCACTGGGCACCAAGGGCAACCACAGCCTTCCTCCCCCGCCATCGATACCATCTGTGCTATGCACATTTGCACCTGCTCAGAACATTGATACATACAAACAGCCGCACTTCTCTCAACTTGTGGGGTCCAGAAACACCATGCTGTTCTCTTTTTTTCCTTTTCAAAAACCAAATCTTCAGCGAGCCCCTCCAGCTCTAACAAAGGGAGCACAGTTTCCAATGAAACCACACCAAATAGTCATCTTTAAGCCATTGAATGCTAGGTGTGTTTTTCTTTTCCATAAGCAGGGCCCCTGCAGAAAAGGCCACACTCAACGGCACATAGGTTCCCTTGGCAAATGGAAGGTAAGCAGCATAGTATTGGGGCCCTGGCTGGGTCCGCCTCCTGCCCTGGCTCCTCCCTCTCTCCCTGCAGACCTCCAGCACTCATGCATCACGCACAGCTGAACTCAGCACCTCTCATGATCATCTCCCCAACCCAGCCGAAGCCCCAAGAGCCACCATTCCACTCTGCTCCAGTGAGTTTCATGGCTTTAGGTTCCCCTTGCTATGGCTTCAACAGTAGCATCCCCTCTGAAACTTATAATGAAACCTAGCTTCCAATACAGCAGCACTCAGAGGTGTGGCCTGGCCCTCCTGAAGTGAGTCATCCTCAGCACCTGTTACAAAGGCAGCACCCCCCTGCCTCCAGACATTACTGTCCCCATGTTCCAGTAGTGGGGACAGCAAAACGTCACCATCTTAGAATCAGGTAGCTGAGTTGGTCAGATGAAAGGTAATCACTTTCAACTCAAACTTCTGACCTCAGAACTGGAAGAAATAAGTTTCTACTCCTTAATCAATGACCCAGCCACAGGCATTTGTTATAGCAGTGCAGAGACACATGGTAGATATATCCGTTTTATTGCACTTAAAGTTCTCTGGCTCATCCATGCCACTACAAATGGCAGGAGTCCTTCTGAAGGCTGAATAGCACACCCCCCTCTATGGACACGTCTGGCTCCTTCTCCCCTCGCCCACTGCTGACACTTGGGTAGATTCACTGAGCATTGACTGGTGCTGCTATGGATATAGACCCAGTACTGGTTTGCTGGATCCCACAGTAGTTCTATCTTTAATTTTTGATAGTTTTCCATAAAAGCTGTGCCGACATACTTTCCACCAACAGTGTAAAGTCTTTGCTCCACAACTTTGCCAACTCCCATTATCTCCTGATTTACTAGTAGCGTCTTAGCTGCTTCCTCATTGATGGGCTGGAACACCCAAGAGCTATAGTTTAAAGGAGGGAAGGTTTATCTGTACTCACAGTTTGTAGAGTTTGCAGCCCACAATCAGCTGGGTCCAAGGCAGGGAAGCATGATGGAGAAGAAGCTGCTCCCTACGGGGTGGCAGGCGGCAGGGAGAGAGGGAGGAGCTAGGCAGGGACATGGACCCAGGCCAGGGCCCCAGCGACCACCTTTTCCCACCAGACCCCACCTCCTGAGAGCCAAGTCAGCCACAAAGCCCCCTAATCCAATCACCTTCCAAATCACTTCCAGCTACAAGTGCATGTAGCTGGGGGATATCTGAATGCCAGCCCTCACAGATAGTGGTGCAACAGGGATGAGGTGCCCTACTGCTGGGGTACACATTTCCCTGGTGATTAATGCTATTGGCACCTTTGCCACTGGGATGTACTCTTTGAAGAAATGTCTGTTCAGGTCCTTTGCCCATTTCTAACGATGGTGTGTGGTCCTTTACTATTCAGTTGTAGGAGCTCTTTGTAAATTTTGGACACTGACTCTTGCGATGATTTCAATAGGTTCCCAAAATGGATATAGTGGAAATTCCATCTGCAGTGAGCAACATTGGAATGGGCTCTAAGGAGAAGTGATTAATCCACAAGGACACAGAACTGATGCCACTGTACCTGGTGTCATATCCAAGAAATTAGTGCCAAGCTCGTTTTACCATGAAGTATTTCTCCTGTTTTCTTAGAGTTTTAGCTCTTAGGGTTAGGTCTTTGGTCCCTTCCTCACTATATTTCACCTTTTTTTTTTTTTTTTTTTTTTTTTTTTTTGTGATACCAAGGATTGAACTCAGGACCCTGTGCTTGCCAGGCAAGCACTTATTCTACTGAGCTGTCTCCCTGGTCCTCCTTGCTATATTTCAAATATGGTGTTAAGATGAAATCTGGGCTGGGGATACAGCTCAGTGGCTCAGCACCTCCCTGGCAAGCACAAGGTACAGAGTTCAATTCCTGGTACCTGCTCACCCTTCAAAAAATCAACATCTTGCCTCATTTTATTTTGTATGGAGTTATCTGATTTTGCCAAAATATTTGTTAAACAGACTCTTCTTTCCCTGTTGAGCAGTCCTGGCACCTTATATTGAATCCTTTGAGAGACATATATAGATATATAGATATATAGATAGATATAGATATAGATATAGATATAGATATATAGATATAGATAGATATAGATATAGATATATCTCCAGATCTACTTAGGCCATTTTAAAACCAGATTATTTGAGGCTTTTGCTGTTGCCTTCCTTAATTTCCACATATACTGCTGTGTCTATGCTCGTCCAGAACAGAGCCAACAGCGTGGAGTGGCTGATGTGAGTGGTCCCAGCAGTCTCCCCTCCGGGCAAGTCCATGACCACAGCCGGCAGCTGAGGGGTGCTGTCCACTTCTAGGCTGTGGATCCCCAGAGCCGAGCCTGGGGTGGACAGCACGTAGGAAATGCTCAGTGCCACACACTCCTCTGTCCTTACCAAGAGTTGGCCAAATTTTCTGAATGAATGCTGTTCCTTGTTGTTTGCCCCTAGAAGGATTTCCAGAGGCCTAAGTGGCGTCTTGATCTTCACCAGCAATGAAGACTGACTGCTCGCTTGGGAGAGGTCTGCAGCCCCACCCCTGCACCCTGAGCATGCACCTCCTGCTGGGGCAACAGCTAGCTGGCTCCCAGGCCACTTTCTTCCTCTAAACGAGCTCCTAATGTTTATTGTTTACTCTTTGCTTCCTTTGGGACAGGTGCTGGTGCAGTGTCCTCTTTCCCCTAGCCCAGAGACAGGGAGCAGAGGGCCTCAGCCTAGCTGGGAGAACTGCCTTGCGGCCACAGGGGGCACAGAACAAGGAGATAAAGGCAGTGTGCCAGAGACACGCCCATGCCCACGCTCCCAGCAGTGGTGCTTAGGACACTCGTAGCACAGGAAGGACACACAGGGAATAGTACTCAGCCACCAACAGATAAAGCCCTGTCATGGTGACAGCACCATGAGCCCAGGACACCACCAGATGTGAAATAAGCCAGGCACAGCCAGACAGACGCCACCTGCATTTACACATCAATCTAAGGAGGTAACCTCATAGATGGTGCAGATGGAAAGGGGTGGGAGGGCGTTGGGACCATGGGGAGAGGCTGCTCACCAGGCACGAGGTTACAGCCGCACGGGGAAATACGCTGCACGTTCCACCGCACAGAAGGTGATAGCTTAACAAAGTGTGCATTTCCGTTGCTAGCAGAGAGGATTGTACATATTGTCACCCAAAGAAAAGGTAAATGTGTGAAGCAACAGATATGCTGCTTACTCTGCTGTGTTCCAGACACAATGTACACATATGCTGAAACATCCCCTCTACCCTGCAGTGTGTGTGATTATTACAAGTCACCACAATGTGGGTGGGTGTGTGGGTGCGTGTGTTTAGTACAGGGTCTATAAGGTCTCACTATGTAGATCCAATTTATAGTGATTCTCCTGTTTTCAGCCTCCTGAAAGTGCTGGGATTACAAGCCTGCCACCAAGCCCAGTCTCAATAGCAATCTCGGCATGCCCCGGGGGCAGGGCTGGTATGGCATGCTGGGGATTGAACCCTGCCTGCTGCACTCTGCCTAAGCAGGCACTTTAGTCCACTGATCTAGCTGGCCAGCCCCAAGTATAACATACATACATTTATTTATTTATTTGTTTATTTTATTTATTTTATTTAGTTATTGTGCAGAACCGGAGGTTGAACTCAGGCCCTTGCGCTTGCCAGGCAAGCAGTTATTCTACTGAGCCATCCCCCTGACCCCTCCGAGTGTAACTTTTAATTCCCCTAAAACATAACAGACTGGCAACTGGAACACTACTAATATTGCAAATAGTCGCTTAACACACAAGTGGTGTGGGACGTGTATGAATTATATATGATGAGAATACACAGCCTGGGAGAGATCGCCTCTGGCTGGGTTATAAATCTCAGGGGAGAGGAACGCCTGTAATGCGGGTGTCGCAAGCAGACACTCAAAGCTACGCCAGCTCTCGCAGCGGAGCACTGCAGCCTCTCCGCACAGCTGCGACTCAAGCTGCAGCTTCACACTCGGTCGCGTTGGCCTCAAGTGCACACGGCCCCTGTACAGTCTGCTAAATGTCGTGTGAGTGGGTTTTTATAAACTTTAACTTTTTAGAATAGCTATATGCACAGCATGGGAGCTGGGAGCAAATGATAGGTGATTCTGTACATGTATCTTATCTATGTGTGATATGCTTGACTTTTCTTGATATTTTTAGACTATGAAGTTCATCTTTACATTTTTTTTCAGATTCTCACAGTTCTGCAAAATAAAAATCCATACATATGGGGGCTGGCCAGATAGCTCAGTGGATTAAAGCACCTATTTAGGCAGAGCGCAGCAACCAGGGTTCTATCACCGGCATGCCCTGTCTGCCCCACTCCCGGGTTGCACTGAGAGGGCAGTTGAGACTGGGTGTGCAGACGCCTGCCTGGAATCCCACCTCTCAGGAGGCTGAAAACAGGAGAATCACTATGAGTCTGATGTATGTAGTGAGACCCTGTAGACCCTGCAGACCCTGTAATAAATACTATATATATATATATAATCTCCACACATAGCACACATAGGGCCAGAGATATAGTTCAGCAGCACAGCACCTACCTGGCAAGTGCAATGTCCTGAGGTCAATTCCAAGTATCCCCCCCGCAAACAAAACCATCCACAGATAGATGGACTCACAGTCTGAACTCAAGTTATGTGAAGGTCAACTGCATCCGTCTACACACATACATGAATGCATGGTGCATGTTCTCTCTCTGGGTTTTCACACACCAGCAAGAAAGCAGTGACTGATGAGGGCTTTCCTGTGCCTAGTCAATAAGTGAAGGCTTCCAGCACAGTCTCCTTCTGTCCACCTGGAGGGAGGGAGACCAGGTCAACAGGCAGCTCCTGTCTGAGTCTCCTCTCCATACCCAGGATGCAGTGCTTCAGGCACCCGCCAGGGGGGGATACAGCAGGCCAGCAGCCCTGAGCTCACCTTCCACCTTCAATTCTAGGGTCCTGAGCCGGCATCCACCCTGAGTGGCTTTCAGCCTGAGGGTCCCTTTCTGAACCTGCAGCCCAGCAGCCAGAAGCAGCATACAGGAGTCAACTTCAGACCCATGGCTGACAGGTGCAGGCGGAAGCCCCAGCACCTTGGCTGCTGGTTCTACATCCAGGAGCCCACAGTGAGGCAGCAGTCTGAGGAAACTGGACTGGGTAGGAAGCGGGGGCTGAACCAGCTGGGGAAAAAGACTCAAAGTGAAGTTGTGCCCGGGAGCAGCAGGGCAGTGCTGCGGGGAACAGACAACTGAGAGCCTCCGGGCTGGTAAGGCTGCAGTGGGGTTCAGGAGCCAAAATAGTCAGAAGAGAGAAGAAAGAGCCAGGGGTGTGCCTGCCCTGACAACATGGGGAGGCCTCACCAGCCCAGGCAACTGGGTACCAACCAGTGGGGGGCCCCCGAGAGGCCAGCTGTGGGCATTGCACCCCAGAGAGAGGCCACTCTGCTCATGGTAAAGCTGCGGTGCCTTCTACACCATGCAGCTGCAGTGGGTGTAGCCAAGAAGCTTAAACTGGGCACCCTGCAACAGGGACAAGGAGCTTCCTTCAGAATGAGGCTCTGAGTGGTGGTGGCCTCAAGCCAGCAGAAACTTCACTGAGCAGCTGGCTCATTCGCTGCAAGGCAGGGTCGTGAAAGGCAAAGAGAGACCTAGCAATTCTTCTGGGTGAAAACAGTGACACACAACCAAATGCAACAGGCAACCCTGGGTCATCTCTGGGCCAGAAAGGAAGAAGAGGAGAAGAAAGGAGCTTCCGTTCTGCTTTGGTTTTCTCTCTCAAAGACAGCATTGGCATAGTCAGTAAATGTGTGTGTGTGTGTGTGTGTGTGTGTGTGTGTGTGTGTGTGTGTGTGTGTTACAAATCCAGGACCTTGCACATCTTGCACATGTCCTACAGGAAGCTAAAGTAAACCTTGCTTCCTTTCATCACCAGGTCCTGAATCCAGGGCTTTGCACACTTTGCACATACTTTGCAAACAGTCTACCCAGGGATCCGAGCAGTAAAGGAAATGATCAGGAGCAGCAGCGGGAGCACAAGGACCCTGCTGAAACCAGCGTTTTCTGAGTTCTACACAAGTTGAGTGTGGACCTCTGAAGGTGAGCAGACAGGAGGGGGCCTGTGATGAGGTCACTCCATCATGCTCGGTCACAACACAGGGCCGCACACTCCCAGGCATGGGTCCATCCAGTATCAGTGCACCGGGCAGCTGTCCCAGGGCAGCATCTCTGAGTCACACCTGGGGTCCTGGGAAGGTGTGGCCACAAGGCAATGCTGGATGCTGAGTGTGCCCGTGTCCTGAAGGGCTTATGGTGACAAGGGTGTGAACCTGTGTGAAAGCCACAGAGCCCTGGAAATGTGGGCTTTACTGACAGTAAGCAAGCTCAGTTGTAAAGCAGCTGCGAGTGTCCACACTCTCTGTTCCCAGGGACAGGATTCTCTCCAGGGTGTGCTCTTAGATGAAGATTGCACACACATGACCTCTACAGAACACAGTCCCTGGTGGGTGGAGGGGAGGAAAGGCACACACCCTATGCCTGCAATGCTCCAGAAGCCAGCAGAAGGCGTGGGTGAGGCCCGGGCCCAAGACAAGGAAGTAGTGTGGGCCTGGGGTGAGCCAGAGGATGTAGAGACAGAGCAGGGAGAGCACCTTGCCAGCCTCTAACCGCCAGGTTCCATCGCCATTTGAGGCTAAGGTTCTAAGGGGTGAGGCCACGCAGATGTATGCCAGGAGGACACTTTCTGCAGCAGCGTTTTTCTTCATGAACCAAACATGTCTGAGTCCCATGTCAGGCCCCTCAGTCCAAATTTACAACAGAGTTTAAACTCAGCCATTAATTTCTTTTTTCTTTCTTTTTTTTTTTTTTTTTTTTTTTTGGTCTTTTTGAGACAGGGTCTCACTATGCAGTTCAGGCTGGCCTTAAGCTCACTTTGTAGCTCAGTCTGGTCTCGAACTCACAGCCATTCTCCTGCCTCAGCCTCCCGAGTGCTAGGATTACAGGCATGCACCACCACACCCGGCTAAACAGATTTTGTATTTTGGGGTTTTTTTTTTGGAGGAACCAGGGATTGAACTCAGGTCCTTGCACTTGACAGGGAAGTGCTTATTCCACTGAGCCATCTCCCTAGCTCCTCAGCCATTAATTTCTTAACACCACCACAGCTGTGCTGGGTGGTGTGGGCCCATAGTCCTAGCTGAGCCAAGAGAATCACTCAAGCCCAAGAGCTCAAGACCACTCTAGGAAAAAAAAAAA
>PVKA01030010.1:0-15705 GCA_004027165.1 Ctenomys sociabilis
CTCTTCCATCTTTTCCATCTACTCCTCCATCTCCTCCTCCTCCACCTCCTCCTTCTCCACCTCCTCCTCCATCTCCTCCCAATCTCCTGTTCCATCTTCCCCATCTACTCCTCCATCTCCTCCTCCTTGTCCTTCATCTCCTCCTCCTCCTCCTCCTCCCTTGTTCTTTTCTTTTCACACTCCAGATCCGTGTTTAGATGCATGGTCAGCACAAAATCCCAGAATGGTAAAACAAACTCAAAAAGAAGAAAAAATGAGATAAATTGATTGATTCTCCTTTGAATTGTATGGGGAGGAGATGTCACTTAGGCCACAGTTGGCGAGGTTGAGGACGGACTTGATGGACTTTAGTGATCCTTAGCAAAAACTACATGCATGCTTGTGTCATAGGGCTATGAGCCTGAGGCACAGGCCTGGTCTTGCCACCTTCCTCTCTGGCTTTCTCCTTCTTGGTCCCCCTAAAGAGAGCGTCTTTCGTCCTCCACGCCCATCCACCTCGATGCTCCTGCCTCAGAGTATCAACCATGGACGGCACCCTGTTCCACCGTGAGCCTAATTAAACTTCTCCTCTTTGAGGTACGGTGTCAGGTATTTTGTCCCAGTAATACAAATCTGACCAGGGCCTTGACCCTCCTAGCTTCCTCCTCGCTGAAGACCGCTGCCGCAGATCCGACGGCATCCACATCAAGTGTGTGAGGGCCTCCTGTGCGTGTGCACATGGCTCGCTCTGACTCAGTGCTCGCGGGGAAATCCTACTAGCCACTTGCAGCTGTTGCTTCACGCAGAATGCAACGCCGTGCGTGCCATCCAAGAGAAGCAGAAATTCCGTGGCAGATACAAAACAAGCACTGTACTTATACAAAATGAGATGCCCCCCTTACAACCCAAGCACAGTGCTTGTTTTGGAAGGAAAAACAATGCAGGAAATTTTTGTCTTGTTTTGCTTTTGGCGGAACCAGGGACTGAACCCAGGCCCTTGCATTTGCCAGGCAGGCGCTTATTCCACTGAGCCATCTCCCCAACCCTGATGCAGGGAATTTTGATAAAGGAGTGGAAAGCAATATTTAAATGGCCATGGAGCACCCTTCTCTGACAAAACTGAACAAAAAAGGGGGGGATCGAAATGAAGGACCATTTTGTATCTGTATATTCAAAATAGTTAGGATAGATATGCAGCTGCTTTCTCTAAACTGAATGATAAGGAAGATTTGCAGTAAGAGCGCTTGTGGGCAGGATGCCACATACTATGAATAACCACCATGAACACAAGGATATGCTGTACATTCATTATTGAAGCTGGCCTATTAATCAGTTTTGACACTGTCTCATTGCTATTTGTTTCCCAATAAAATTATTGAGAAGAAAAAGATGGTTCTGTAGAATAAGCACATGGGTCTGAGTTCAATCCCTGGTTCTGTAAAAAAAAAAAAAAAAAGAAAAGAAAAGAACATTCTAGAGTTAGCCAGAGAAAATAACATATTGCATTCAGACATGAAACAAGGAGGAAAAAAGTGTTACCACCGAACTTGGGAAATCTAGAGAGGACTAAGAAGCGCGCCTTAATTCTAAAGCAAGAGAACTTTAGTTTTTGTGCAGCAGAGAAATACTTTTCAGCAGCATGCTCAAAAGAAAGATGTTTTTAGATAGTGAAGTGCTAAGAAGAACCACTAGCTACAGGCTTCTTTTGAAAATTATGGGATGAATGAAATTATTCAGAGAGAGATGAAAGGATGGAATGGAAAATCTGGAGCGTGAAGGCTGAACAGCAGCAGGTATAAGCTGTCTCTGAGCTATGCTGCGAGATGCTTTTTCCTTAAGTTTATGGTTTAATCATGCGTACATTTTATATAAAATGAAAAGTATTAGAGACACACACAGAAACAGAGGGAGACAAAAAGACACAGAGACAGAGAGACAGAAACAGGCAGAAAAAGAGATTTGGAACCACAAACACAGAATGATTCCAGGATACATTTAAAAACCTGAAATAAAAGTTAAGACAGAATGCCCAAAGCATCCAAACAACCTGAAATAAAGGACACAATAAAAACAAAGTATTTATTTTTATAGACAAACGAAAAATTGCAGATAAACATCCCAGCATGCTGACAGCGCCATAGACCAATGGCTCGGATCCACCAGTTGAAGGAAAAGTTGTGAGAACTCACACCTTAGATTAAAAAGTAGGGCTCACGTGCTCTATGAATGGAAAACACTTAAAAGACAGCAATTACAATGACGAATTAGTAAGAAAAAAAGGGAAAAGGTCTACTTAGCAGCTAAACACCATGTTGAACTGGGAGCAGAAGATGTTAGTTTCAGTTAGAGTTAGGAAAATTAATTAATGAATTGCACAAAACCATCGGTGTAAATAAAGGTAATGTTAATGTATTACAAGTTTTATAAAAAATTGGAAAAACAGGCATTTAAAGTTTTGCAACAAAACAAATTAATATCTGAAGTAGGATTACCTTGGCTCTAAAATTCCATAATATATACATGCATGGAAATACTGCATGTGTCTTAGAAACATACCCACATTTTATGTGTCAGTTTAAAAAGCAAATGCAATTAACAGGAGAAAATGCATAATTACAAAATAAACCTTCCCTTTGTTTAAAAAAAAAATTAAACACACATGCATAACATTAGACTTTCACTATAAAATGGAAAGGAATCTTGTAATTTACATTTTTTCTGTTGATTTAGTATTTGGGTAAATTTTCACAAATGCTTTAGTTTAAACTAAATGTTTGTTTTGTAGGTCCATAAAGAATGACAATGTACACTTTCAGATTGCTCTGAAATCATGACTTCTTTCTTTATTTTTTTACTGTATTTGGTACAGAGTGTCACTACACAGCTGGGACTCACAGGGATTGTCCTGTCTCAGCCTCCCCAGCGCTGGGATTACAGGCCTGGTCTCGGGGGCCTGCTTGGCGCACCTGGCAGCGGGGCTGGCGTGGCATGCTCAGGTGCAGAGCAGATTGAACCCCGGTCCCTATGCTTGCCTAAGCAAGAGCTTAGTCCACTGAGCTATCTCTCTAACCACTGGAACAATAACTTTTATAAGAGATCCCTTTGTAAATCATAGCCCAAAATAATTTGGCATCTTATTTGGCTTGCAAATGTGTCTGTCAATTATGCATATATTTGCTTATATCTGTGGGATCACGGCGGTATTCCACCCATCCACATTACTAATTTCACCGAGATTTTATAAGTTGTGAGACACACAGGCAGAAAATGCTGGAGCTTTTTTCTCTCAAATCCCATTATTGGACCACAGCGGAACTCCAGGTCAGTAATCTCTTGATAAACATATGAATAGTAGATTAGCAAACAGCATTGCTCTAAAATTCTTTTCAAGGCTACTTTTAAATTTCAATAAAATAAGGAAAGAGTAATCATATCGCGTCGGAGTGAATTCTCAAGCACGTCTAGATCAATTTCAGAAGATCAGAGCTGCGGTGAGTAGGACACAAAACGTGGTCCTGGTGGGAGAGAGAAAGGAGTGCTCCGTGCGCCTGGACTGTAAGGACACAAATATCCGTGCTCAACCTTTTAAAGTATGCTGAGCTTTTAAAGTGCACTTAGCCGGGCGTGGTGGCACAGGCCTGTAATCCCAGCACTCGGGAGGCTGAGGCAGGAGGATTGTTGTGAGTTCGGAGACCAGCCTGAGCTACAAAGTGAGCTTGAGGCCAGCCTGAGCTGCATAGTGAGACCCTGTCTCAAAAAGAAAAAAAAAAAGTGCACTTAGCTCTTCAGCCCAGCTTATCAGAGTGGGGGAGGGGGAAAGACGCTGCCTTTATTTTAATATTTTAGTGTCCTTAAAAATATTATTGTTTCTGTAAGAAGTGCTTGGAAAAAGCCAACCCCTGGCTCATGCCATTTCCCACAGAAAGGGCAGTTTTATTGACTTTGTTTCGGTTGAAGTCATCATGTTATTCTGCAGGAATGAAGTGTTTCTCCCTCAGTACTTGCGTGAAAGGAACTCACACCACAATCTTGTTTCCTTGTTAAGTGTTTAAAGTAATAGAACAGCTACATCGTGGTGGGATTGGGAGATGCATAACATGGATCTTAATTCTCTCAACTTTCTTGTAACATCTTCTCACTGCAGCCACTGTCCATCTGTCTTTAAATTTTTTTTTCAAATTTATCTATCTGTTTGATACAGCATCTCACATTTCACATTTCACACTCATCGTGATCCCCCTGTCCTCCTAGACATTGTACAAAATCTGAATAAACAAAGTAATAGGAATGATGTTATCTTCAAATTAATTGCAAAAAAGTGGTAAAATTAAAATAATTAAGTTGCATGCTTTAAGAAATTAAAAAGGAGAAAGCTGGGCGTGGTGGCACATGCCTGTAATCCCAGCACTCGGGAGGCTGAGGCAGGAGGATTGTTGTGAGTTCGAGACCAGCCTGAGCTACAAAGTGAGTCTAAGGCCAGCCTGAACTGCATAGGGAGACCCTGTCTCAAAAAGAGAAAAAAAGAAATTAAAAAGGGGAATAAAACATTGAAAAAATGAAAATAATTTTAAACGTTAGGCATTAACTGCTCCTTTCAGTAGACCAACAGGAGGCCGCAGAACAATTATCCAAGCTCTCCTGCATAAGTACAGGAGCACATCTTTTTCATGCTTTCTCTTATGCTTTTCCTGACCCCAGGTTTTTCTTCCCATTGACCAGATTCTTTCCCTTTCCAAGCATCTACAGAACCTTCCAGATCGCTTGTTTTTTTGCACAGAGGGGCCCCTGTGTTTCTGGTTGTCCACAGCTTCTCTCGTGCCCTTTGTTTTGGTGTTGGTGTAATGCGGCATTTGATATCGTGTGCCTGATTTATTCCAGTTAATAAGATGAACACGAAGTAGGAACTGGGGTCCCTGCAGCCGACCAACCTCAGATGACAGTGTTAATTCTGGTTCTAAATCAGCGTGGGGTCCTCACATCCGGCCGCCGCTGTTACCGGGGTCCACAGAGAGTTCTACAGAAGGTGAACACAGACCCTGAAAGGGTATTTATGAAAGCCAGACTCTGCCAAAGTGCCCAGAAATCTTCTAGAAGCAGCCCAATAATCATGAAATTGAAACTGCTCTTCTCTCAGACTGCAGAAGGAAATATCCCTGTGCTTGGTTTCAACTCAGACTTGCAGTGTCCAGGCCTTGAGCTATAAGAATCTGTTGCTCAATCCCACCAGATGCCCTTGGTACCATCAAAGAAGTTTTTCTTTTAGCCGTAAAAGTGTATCGATGTCATTGGCAGGAAAATGGAAAGGGGGCTGGGGAGATGGCTCAGGGGAACAAGCGCTTCCCTGGCAAGCACAAGGGCCTGAGTTCAATCTCTGGTTCCACCAAAAAAAGAAGTCCGTTTTCAAGTTTCAAAACTGAGAAAGTCTCACCGGTATCTAGACCGAGATGCCAAAACCCAGAGAAAAGAACAACAGTTTTGGAAACCTCTAGCATTGGTCTCCTTTCCTCTCGCTGGTATGAAATATCTGACACAACTGAAAGAAAGGGAAATTTATTTATTTGTTTATTTATTAAAGTTGATTTTTTGTTCACCATTTTCTTTTTTACTTTTTGAAGAGAATGAAAATTAATGAAACATGATTGGATCATGTTTAGGGAGAACTATTTGGGTTGAAAAGAAGGAAAAGAAAAATATGGTTGAAGAGGAGGGTGAGGCAGGAATGGTCCAGCCCAACATTGCATCCAAGTATTTTTTCCCTAACATTCAAAAACAGGCAACACGTAGAAGTAGCATAAAACTCTGCAAGCTGTGAAAAAGTGCTTTTTGAGGATTTGTGTTTCACTGATTGTGTAGCTGAAAGGTCTTTGTGCAGATGTTACTCTGCGTGGCCTTTGTATCAGTCATGCACGTCTGCTTTTGAATATTGCAGTAAGATTAATCTGTTGTACTTCTTTGGACTATAAAGACAGTCTTCAGATATTGGGCCTAAGGACCGAGGCCTTTCAGATCCCCCTGGGAACTTGTGAGGAATGTGGAAATGCTGGGTCTTTCGCAACCGTGCACTCAGAAATTGTCCCTTTTTAGGGAAGAGTCTACAGGATGTTCGAGGTCTCACTACTAGATTAGACTCTCAGTGATCCTCCTGTTTACAGCCTCCCAAGAGCTGGGATTACAGGTGTGCACCACCACGCCCAGTCCGAATCGCTGTCTCAGCATGTCCTGGGGGCAGGCCGGGCACAGCAGGTCCAGGGATTGAACCCTTGCCCCTGTGCCTGCTTGCAGGTGCTTTAATTTACTGAGCTTTTTGGCCGGCTCCCAGAATTGTCCTTCAGTTATGAAGTTCAGGTGTCACATGTGACAAGCAAAACGTGGGTACAGGAACTGCTTGCCATCCAAGACTCCCACGCAGGGCTGCAGAGATAGCTCAGCTGTCTAAGTGTCTGTCTAGGCAAGCACAAGGACACTGGTTCTGATCCCCAGTGTTGCATGCTGAGCCAGCCCTGCCCAGGCACTCTGAACCAGCCACCAAAACAACAGGATTACGCCTGTCATGCCAGCACTGGGGAGGCTGAAACAGGAGGATCTGTATGAGTCCGAGCTGCTTGGTGAGGCCCTGTACCAAATACAAAAAAAAAAAAAAGTTAAATTTAAATTTAAAAATATGTATATGTATAAATCCATACAATGAAATGCATAGTCCATTAGTTCATATTTCAGATAAAGGAGAGAGAGAGACACACACACACAGGAAAGAGAGAGAGAGACAGAGAGGGATTAAATTATTATTATTTGGAGATGACATGTTACACTGCATTGATTTTAAAATCTTCACCAAAATATATCGAGATTTAGTAAGCAAATTCAACAATGTAGCTGGATACATAGATAATACTAAAAAAAAAATAAAATAAACAGCATTCCTCTACTGAACACCAAACTCACTGAGCAAGAGTCCAGGAAAGCAGTGGAGCTGAGAATAGCAACGGGAAGAATGGAATTCACAGCAACAAAGTACATAGGCTTGTTTTTTGGGTAGGAAGTAAAAAAGCCCTCTACACTGAAAATACAGGACCCTGGGCGCGGAGACTGCAGAGAATATAAGGAAGTGGAAATCCATCCTTTTTTTTGCGGCGGGCGGAGAGACCCAATATTGTCAAAATGTTCATGCTTGCAACATTGCTAAGTAGATTTCAAGCAGTGCTGATAAAAATCCTGACTGCGTATTGCACCAAATTAGAGAAAAATAATCCTAAAATTAACTTGGAGGCAGAAGAGACCCAGAAGAGCAAGGGCTGTTTTAGGCAGCAAAAGGAACGACAGGGGAAATCACAAGTCCTGGCTTGAAATTATAGTGCAGAGCTACCATGACAAAATCAGCATGGCACCAGCAAACATAAGGGGCCTTAAGATTACTGGAACAGCCGGGTGTGGTGGCGCATGCCTGTAATCCTAGCACTCGGGAGGCTGAGGCAGGAGGATTGTTGTGAGTTCGAGACCAGCCCAAGCTACAAAGTGAGCTTAAGGCCAGCCTGAACTGCATAGTGAGACCCTGTCTCAAAAAGACAGAAAAAAAAAAAAAAAAAAAAAAAAAAAAAAAAAAAAAAAAAAAAAAAAAAAAAAAAAAAAAAAAAAAAAAGATCACTGGAACAGATCGGAAGGTGAGAGCACAGCCCATATACTTAGCGTGTTATCTTTGACAAAAGGGCCAATAATGGTCCCAAGAAAAGCCTTCTCCTGGGAAAAACTGAGTTTGCCCATGATGAGGGCTCGACCAAACCTGTGTCTTTGGGCATGCACCGAACTGAAAGCAAAATGGTTCAAAAATCTAAATATTTAAAAAGAAACAGAGCATCTACTGGAAGATAGAATGGGTGAAACTCTTGAAGGCGTTGGTGTAGGCAGGGATTTCGTGTCATGCTGAGGTTGGATTAAACCCATTTTTTTCTGTGTTGTTGCAGACAGGCTACAATAATTAATTCCATTGCAGCTCTGACACCTGCAGAGATAATGTTAGACCAAATCCTGTGGTCTACCAGTGTCTGGCTATAACCAAAAATGAATATTTCTCATTTGATATGTGAGAGCGAGGATTATAATAATGTTATTATGTTAAGCTCTTGACATGCTGAAAAAAAAAAAAAGAAAGAAAAAAAAGCAGCCTAGACATTCTTTTATTGGAATACATTGATTAACAATTCAAGATGATGCAATTCTCTGAAATTCTGGGTCACATTATTCAAATAGGACAAAGCTGAGAGAAGAAGAGGATTCATGAAAAGCCCAAAGTGACAGTGGTTGGTACGATGGTTTTCATACTAAGCCACTTATTCTTAGGAGTTAAAATGCAGGACCTGCTTTTGCTTCTTCCTCTGTCTTACCTTCTTTGCTTATAAATCAGGCCTGGTTGTTTTTACAGGGAGGGCAACCAGGGTGTGGGCATAGTGATTTTAAATTAAGAACCGCATAAAGACGATGCACTAAAGCAAGAGGGAGAAATCAGAATATTTTTCTCTTCCCACCCTGCCGAGGGCACTTGAAACTCAGACAAATGCCCTATTTGAATAAATGAGCCCAGTGAGATTTCCACGAGACTCTGATCTTTTATTTTTCTTTTATTTCTCTCCAAAGTGTCATTTTTATATTGCAGAAATCAATACTCATTTGTGAGTTCTGGTTTTTGGTCAAGAAGGCGGGGGTCTCAAAGGTTTATTCATCTTTAACGCAGCCCCCCAGCTTGTGTTTAATGGGATTGCCGGTGAAAGGGGACAGTTAGCATCTGTACGGTGCACAGCACGGCGATGTGTTTTCTGTGTATTTATTCTGAAACAACAATGCATGGACTATAACAAAAATATTTATTTTGCAGAATGTAGTAACTACCTGCACGCGTTGCTGTTTGTTAAGGGTACAGTAGAATTTTGCTTGGAGGTGGATTCATATTTTAGGAATTTTCAGGTATGTTTGTTTTTTTAGAGTTAATCCTTATCAGGAGCAAGAGTGTACAATTTCCACTTCTGCTTCCATGAGAAAATGTGTATAATATCTGCTGATGCAAGTGGTGTTAAACATTACCCAGAGTCGGTATGGATAAGGTCAGCCTTAGAGATACGCAAGCAAGATAGCTTGATGTCACATTTTATATTTGAAATGTGCTGAGGATTTTGTGTTTGTCAAAGAGGGTGCCAGGGCATAAGAATTGGAGTTCAGGGGCCGGGGAGAGGGCTCAGTGGAATAAGTGCTTCCCTGGCAAGCACAATGGCCTGAGTTCAATCCCTGGTACGGCCAAAAAAAAAAAATAATAATAATAATTGGAGTTTAATCTGACATAGTCTCATGGCAAAGAATGGAAAACTTATGGAATTTTGTAACACAGCGGATTGGAGTACACTATTGCAGCCTCTAAAAGATGCCTTTGATTGACCTGGGTATAAGAAGAAATAGAGAGTTTCTTTTCATTTGGTGACGAAAACTTAAATGTTGATTGAACGTACAAGTACCTGTATAAAGTACTTCCAAGATGCTATAAGAATATTTTTTTAAGGAAAACAAGATGGTTAGCGTAAATAGGGGAAGAGCCACATGGAGAATTGGCTTCCAGATATCACGCTAACCATTATGGGATTACAAGCACACACTACCTTTTCCAGCTGAGATTAAGGATCTCCAGGTTAACATTTAAGCTTTATTTAGATATTGGCAGAACCAGGGATTGAACTAGGGCCCTTGTGCTTGCCAGAGAAGCACTTATTCCACTGAGCCATCTCCCTGGCCCTCTAGGTTAACATTTAATCTGGGATGCAACTTGTTTTCCGTGGCTGAAGGATATGTGTCTAAGCTCAGCCTCCCACAGGCTGAAAACCAGCTTTCCCAGCGCTTTGGAGTTGAGCAGGGAATCTTTTGTCCGTGTATCCTCTTGAAGCCTTTGTCAAAGATCAAATAACTAAACGTTTCTGGGGTTGCGTTTGTCGTTTCGTCCCCCCAGTATTGTGTTATTTTTAGCACGGCTACAACAAACGCGTTTGGCCTGAAGTCAGTGGGGATTATTTTGTCCTTTGCTCTGAAAGAAAGCCTTTTCCTTTTCTGGGTTTCGTTTCCATCCATATGCCCAGAAGGATTTCTTTCTCTGCGTCTGTGGAGAATGCGCTTGGTTTTCAGCTAGGACTGTGTTAAACCAACATGGAACTGTTTGGCCCTGTGCTTTTTTTTTTTTTTTTTTTTCTTTACAGATTGGTAATATTTTTTCAACTGCAAAATTCAATGGATTTGAGTGCGGAGAATAGAAGACAGGAGCAGGGGCTTTGTGTACAATTTCAGATCACCTCTTCCATCTCCTGTTTCAGACTACTGCAGTAACAGTTTTTCAGTTCTTTGCTTAGCTTAATTCTTAAATATTTAACTTGCCCTTTGTACTATTCTGAATGGCTTTTCTCCCCCCGAATTTCTTTCTCAATGAGCTCTTCATTAATGTATAGGCTTGCGGTTGAGTTTGAAGTGGTTAACTTCCCTTGTGCTAGTCTGCTGACTTTTGTTATTAATCCTATTAGCTGCTTGGTGGAACATTTTGTCCTTTTTATAAATTAAGATACATGTGTGAGTCTTCATGTGAAACTTAATCTCATTACTTAAAAATCAATGTTTATTGTTTAATCAATATTGCATACCTACATCTGGAAAACTCAGAGACAAGTTTGATGATAACAGTAGGTTATTTAACAAGTATTGCCAATTTCCTATCCTTGTTTAATTGAATGATAATTGCTAGTTTAATTAATTAATTAATTAAGATGGACTACGATTAATTTTCTTGTTCTTTTTCTGAATAATTCCTAGTTTAATTAATTAATTAATTAAGATGGACTACGATTAATTTTCCTATTCTTTTTCTGTACCACGCATATTGTTTTATGGTGCTTTGTATTCTGTCTTTTGTTGGTGTTGTTTTCTTTTTACTCTTAAGATGAGTAAATGCATTTCAAGTTCACCTTAGGCAGTAAAGGCTAAGAAATAGCGTAATATCAACAGGACAAAACATTAACTGTTATGTAATTTTAGGATTGTGTCTTCAGGTGTACTGAAACTCTCAATGGCCCTATGCATGTGTGTTACCGTGTTATGCTTATATTTTTCACGTGGAATTAATGTGTGCATACAACACATTGTAATTCTTTTTATCTTCTGTCCCTCCTCTCCCTCCTGCCCTTTATCTCATTTCAAATTTGGAAAGACCTTTTTCCGCACTTCTTCTTCTCGATCTTTACTTTTGCTCTTCATTTATAACTTGGACACTGTGGAACAACTTTTAAAATTCGATGAGCCAATGAACTGTGTGTCGTGTGTGCACCATGGTGAATTTCAGAAAGGGCAGTGGGTGGATCATGAGACGATCTATTTAATGCAATAAATTGAATGTATGAACTTAAGTGTTTCTCCCACAGTAGGATCCCAAAATGCTAGTGATTCAAAGAGAAAAATGAAGGACCAAGAAGGAAAGGCAACATTTTGGCATTGAGAAACGAAACAAGGAGAAAAGAATATGGAAAAAAAAAAAGTGATGAAGGTAGGCATCTGTGGGTACCGGCTCCCTAAAATGAATGTGCTTCTTATCTACTGGAAATCTATGCTGGCAAATTTTCTTAAAAATACCTAACAGATGCTTGAAGAACCTGAGTTTCATGTTGCTGGTCATTGGGAGAAGATGAAAAGATTTATGCTCAGTGTAGAAATTAACTAGAGCTTTGGACAGATGCCAAATAATTTGTGCAGGGAGAGAGGGAGAGAGGGAAGCAGAGAATGAGGGAAAGATAGAGAGAAAAAGAGGGAGGGAAGGAAGGAAACCAAAAGATAGAGGAACAGAGACAGAGAGAGGGAGAGGGAGGGAAGGAGGGAGGAAGAGATGAAAGGAGACAGAGAGAGAGAGACACTCAGAGAGACGGAGGCAGGGATGGAGAGAAATCCTCCCTGACTTGATTTATGAGTGCTTGTGCAATGTTTGAAGACAAACCCAGATTTCATTACAGAAGAATGGATAAAGAAAATACAGTGCAGGGCCAAGGACAGGACACTACTAGCGATTTTCAGCCTGAGACCAACTGAAAGCTGGGATGACTTGAAGGATAATACACTCCAGGAGATTTTCCTGTTTTTGAGATGTAAACACTCCAAGATTCCTGCTGTGTGAGAGACTCAGGCAATCTGAAAATGCAGCAGCGACCACTGCAGGCAAAGGGTGATGCGGGGGCTTGTTGGCAATTGCACATAAAATTCCTTTTAAGAGGAAACAAGAAAATGATGCCGAGGGTTTACGGCGGCACCTCTAGTTCATAATATGGTACTGACTGTTCCAAATGTTGGTAATTGTCTAGTTCACGAAAATTGTTCTGATGATAAAAGTCAGAATGTGGCATCCAGCCAATTCTAGGAAGGTTGTTAAAATTTGGATGGTACCTTGCTGTGGTACGTGTGTAGAATTATTCAGTCAGGTGCATCACTGTATACAATATTTTATGTGTCGTTTCACAGAACACAGTTGGTGAAAGAGTACCTAGCAATAACAACTCTTGTTCTCATTGTAGCTTTTACATATAAAACCATGAGTTATAGCAGCACAACTTGTGATCGCCAAATCCCAGAAACAACCAAGATGCCCCGGCACATGAGGAATGGTTAAAAAAGATGTGGTGTTTTTATACAATGGAGTATTACTCAGCTATAAAGAATGATAAGTTTGAAGCATTTATACTGAAGTGGATGCCACTTGAAGATATACTTATAAGCGAAATCAACCAGACCCATATGTATAAATATCGTATAGTCTCCCTAGTACGAGAACTCAAAAGAAGAAATACAAATTGAAAGGTATAACACAATTAAAAGGAAAGCGAGAACTTGAGGATTGGATAACGAGGAGAGGGCAAGGAGAAAAGCTGGGAAACAGGCCAGGGGCAAAGCCATACATTTATACGCACAAGATGGGTGAGGCAACGATCCTGAGAGACGTCAGCAGGTTTTTGAAACTAGCAGTTAAGTGGTAGGATTCTCACCCCGACTAACTATATATGCTGATACCTGTGAGCCAAGCAACTGCACTGAAGATAGCAGTGTGTAATAGGAGGGTCGCGCTTGGAATGCCTGCCATTCTGGTCTTCTAAATGTGTACTTCTTGTCATGACATGCCAATTACTGCCATGCTGTCTCTCAAGTAAAAGTTTCTTTTTTCTTTTTTAAATTAAGGGTAATAAGTGAAAAAAAGACATAAGAAAAAGAAACCATGATATTAACCGACAAAATAAAGTGAAATGTATGGATTTTGTTTTTCAATAAAATCCTTTAGAAATTCAGCCTGCTTCTGTTAACGTGTGTCATAACTTTTGAGAACGTGAATATGTGTAGATGGTAATCTTAAAACAGGAAGATACATCATCTTCGTAAACATGCTTTAGTCTTAATAAAAATATATCTTCATATTGTGCTTTTTTTGGATAATGCTCTACTTATTTATTTGTTTGTTTTGAGACCCAGGCCCCCTATAGCCCAGGCTGGTCTTGAGCTCACTACGTAGCCCAGGTTGGCCATGAGCGAGGGGCAACCCTCCTGCCTCAGCCTCCCAGAGTGCTGAATTTGTAGGCTTGTACCACCAAGCTCAGTTTGGGATTATAATCAATGAACTGCGTTTATTAATCTACAACCTGCAAACCTATTTTTTGAACATTACTGCTTTACATTGTATTTCATATGTAATTCAAAATATCATAGTAAAGTTACAATTAACATTTCTAGAGTCTGCAGCCACGGCAATTTGCAAAATATTTCTTATTTAACTTATTAGTAATGTGCAGGTACAATATTATTGGTGTGGACTTGGTTTATTCTGTCCATGGAGCTGGAGGGCTACACTGCACATTCACACGCAAGAGATAAAAGTGGCAAACGCTGTAGAGCACACTTACTTTTCCTTTGCAGAACTGGAAATTGAATCCGCTGCATATGAATGGAGCTGCCTGTTCTGCCCTTTCGTTATTTTATGTTTTGATGCATTGTCCTGCCAAGTGCATAAGCAGCTAATGCTGGGCTGAGCTTGTGAGCAGCCTGCCTCAGCCTCCTGGAGAGCTGGTGTGGCAGGCATGTGCCTGCGCCCCTGAATAGCAATGCTTGTTTTCTTGGGGCAAAGGCATTCATTCTACTTTTGATCAGATGTTGAGAGAAACTCTGGATTACAACTCCTATGTTTTTGCTCTCTTGAGAGTGGAAAAGAAGCTCCCGGAAATTATACTCAGCGCCTTCTCTCATGTCCTCTGTTCTTTGTCTCTTCCCTCTCGACCAAGCTCTGCCTCAGATGCACATACTGAAGGCCGTGGCTTATTTTCCTGTTTCATGTCCTGCAACGCAAGGTCTTCCTTAGCCACGCCACTGGGACTACTCTGGAAACGCGTGTGTACCTGTCAAGTGGAAGGGATTCTGTGGTTTCTCTTTTATGCAATTTCTCCATTCAATCCCTTGCAAAGAGCTCTCCTTAAAATCTCAGTGAATTTGCATCAATGCAAATATTTGCTTTATGTATACTGCATCCTACCTGCATGATTTTTGTGATTTTTATCTGAAGGAATCTATGATTACTTTTTCTACTACCAGAGACAAAAGACCACTAGATTAACCTTAAGCATTCTATTTCTGTCCCTCAGTCTGTCAGTCTTATCTTATCTATCTCCATTTCCTATCTATCTCTCCATCTATGTTATCACTCTAACATACCTAGGGATCCATCTTTGACTACATTTTTAGATTACACGAATTGTTACATTTTTACACGAGGAACTCAAATCTATGGGCATGGGCATAAATGTACCTTCATGTAGCATATAAAAGTATTAGACATCATAGCTTCATATGTATCATTTGGCGACATTTTATGTCTATAAATTTGTTTTGTTATTGGTTTTCACGTCACTTTTTACGTCGACTAACTGCTACCTCTTACATATCTACATCTATCTTTTATCAATGATATACTATATTGCTTCTATTTCTATCATATTTCTACATCATCTGATATCTCTATGTATCTGTGTATCTATCATCTATCACTAAATTGTCTATGCAAATACATGTTTGCATATACATCTATCATCTCTGTCTACCCACTTTTTCATCTCTATTACTTCTGTCATCTATTCATCAGTAATATCATATGTCCGTCCTTTGATCCATGCATCATATCTATATATTATGCATCTATTAACCATATATCACTCTATTGCCACCAGATGATCCGTTATCTATCCATCCATCCATCCATCCGTTGATGCATCCATGCATCCACCCACCCATCCATCTATCCATCCATCCATCCATCCATCCATCCATCCATCCATCCATCATCTATCTATCCATCAATACCTCTATCCATTAATCCATCTACCTACCCATCCGTCTATCCATCCATCCACCAATCCATCCATCCATCCATCCATCCATCCATCCATCATCCATTCATCTATCCATCGATACACCATCCATTGATCTATCCATCCATCTATCCATCCATGCATGCATGCATGCATCCATCCATCCATCCATTCATCTATCCATCCATCCATCATCCGTTCAACTATCCATCGATACATCTATCCATTGATCCATCCATCTATCCATCCATGCATGCATGCATCCATCCATCCATCCATCCATCCATCCACTGATCCATCCACCCATCCATCCATCCATCCATCC
>PVKA01030010.1:15805-27826 GCA_004027165.1 Ctenomys sociabilis
ATCCATCCATCCATCCATCCATCCATCCATCCATCCATCCATCCATCATTCATCCATCTATCCATTGATCCATCCATCCACCCATCCGTCCATCCATCCACCAGGCCATCCATCCATCCACCCTTCCATTCATCCCTCTACCTGTCTATCTGATTATCTATCTAATCATCTCAATATCTACCATATACATTCTCAAAGAATTGTGTTTTGTGTCTCTGTGTCTCACCAATCTACTACGTAGGACACATAGCCTGGAAACTGTGGATCTATAGTTGACTGTATTCTGTAGCCAGATTCTTTTCTGGTGCAGGAAACTTCTTCCTCTCCTCCTCCTCCTCCTTGTCCTTCTCTGGCCTCCTCCAGCCTCTTCTAAGTGCCTCAGCAAGTCCCACCTACATCACTCTGGGGAACCTACATGACTGCAATCTAGATGGTAATAGCTGGTGCACTCCTAGAGGCTGCACCAGCCAAGTGCCACACCAGCTGTCATTTCCCCTTGCATTTTTCTAGGTCTTTCATGAGAAAATTAAAATCACTGAAATTTGGAGTCCAATAGGACATTGATCCTCGTAGTGGGCAAATTTAGGTCGACCTCTCTTGCCTGTTTGTTTGTAATTATTGTTTGATCTATTCAGTTCTGCACAACCAGCAACAAAGAATTTCGTCTCACATGGAATTGATCATATTGTTACAAAGTAAATTTGCCTAATCACTACTTGGTTATATAAAAATTACCCAAGAAAATAGGGAATTTGCTCACTTATTAAACAACTCATACTTTTCCAAATACGTCCTCTTATAAATTAAAAAAAAAAGCATATTCAAAAGCTATCATAAAAATAAACGAAAATTAGTAAGTATTCTGTTACTATTTTATGCCTTGTGGTTTGCCATCAGCTTCAACTACTGTAGAAATGTTTTGATTATTTTATTTTATTTTTCAGACATAGAACATTCTATAGAAACTGTGCATAAAAAGATGTTCTCTTGAACTCCAGAGTACATCGTATAATTTTATGCTGTAGGAACTAGGGAGTAGGTGTTTTTGTTTTTTTTTTTTTTTTTTGCCCTTTCTATTTTGGAATAAAAGAAAAATGCTGTTCCTTTCAATCAAACCAACTCATTTTTTTTTTCTTTTTTTGTCTTAACAGCCAACTTGAAAAATTGTAAGGAAGTACTGGATTTGAAAACACACCCTACAAGACTCAAAGATAATTCACATCTTGGTGAGAAATTTCAGAGGAATAAAAGTGTTGCCTGTTGTGTTTTTGCTCTACTAGTCAAATTAACAGAAAAATGTAAGTGATTTTCATTTATTATGAAATATATTTGCAGAATCACTCCAAATATTGGTTGGACAAAAATCGAACACACACCAGAAAAAAAAAAAAAAAAAAAAAAAAAAAAAAAAAAAAAAAAAAAAAAAAAAAAAAAAAAAAAAAAAAAAAAAAAAAAAAAAAAAAACAGAAGCAGAAAAGAGTTATGTGAAGAGGTAAAACATTTATAAAATCACAAAATAATGGTCAGTAACTATGACCTCATATGCTACAGAAACTAAAGAAAATATTGATCACTATGGCCCATTAGTTTCAATATCTGTACATAAAATAAAAAAGCATTGTTTTTGCTCAAAAGTCTCTTAATCTAGATATTGTTATATCCATCAAGCATTGCTTCAGCAATTGGATAAGCAAAATCAATGGACCATTTTTAGAGTCTAAAGTTATGAATGTGACAATAAATGGTAGAATTCCGAAAATATTTTTCACTTATTTTCTTAACCTAAGATGAATGCACTCATTACTTAGAGCCGCATAAAAGTGGCAAACACAATTCCTTCTGCATTGATTTTGTGTCTACACTTTTACTGATTTTGCATCTCTCCTTCCAGATAATACTTTAGGAGGATTTCTCCCATCTACACATATTTGCACAACTTAAGTTAGGTATTTTTCCCATTTCTCACAAACTGATAAAAACTGAATTACGGGTGAGGAAAGGCACCCATAGCTGTGGTGTTTTGCATGATGAACTGATGGTGGTCATAACTCAGGGGTTAATCCCAGGATGAGAATTTAGCAAGATCCTCCATTCAAAATGAAAAACAAACAAACAAAAACAATTATAGAAAGATAAAGGGACATAAATATCAAAGTGCTGCTCTTGGAAGATTATGCAAAAGCGAGCAGCAAAAAAGAAGAACTTGTTGTCTTACTCTAGCAGCTTTTTCCAAGTCCTCATTAAGCTTTTATCAGAAGCCATCGTACTCATAGCTATCACAGCGTGCAATGATAATATCAAACAAAAACCCTACAGTGGTAGTCTGTAACAGCAGTAGGTTATCCGTAACACTGGCCATGTCAGAAGTTGACTTCACTGTTAAACAGCTCAGCATATTAATATGGTTTTACTTTTCATAACTTGTTTTTATCCTTTTTCTGTTGGAAGTTTAAGACCAAGACAAAGCAAGACCTATATAACAAGAAATGTAACTTTTGTGTCTGATGAGGTCAGTCAAGTCCCCTCAGGGATTATCCTGTAATCCCGTACCGCAGTTTGTAGATCCTTTGTCAGCGTCAACCGTGTGGATGAGTCACGGCCATTGCTTGACCAGTTTGCTCTCTGTGGAAGCCTGACAGAAAGTTTTCTCTCCATGTGACTCTCCTTAGGCTCACTCTATGTCATGGTCACTTTCCTCTGTGGCTACTGGACTATATTGGATTATTTTGCTGAATTCATGCACCTACAATATTTGAATGGCAATGGAATACCCATCTCTGGCAAAACTAAACAAAAAAGGGGATATAAATGAAGGACCATTTTGTATCTGTATATACCAAAAATTAAGATAGATACACAGCTACTTTCTCTCAATTCAGTGAGAAGATTTGTACTAATAGTGTTTGGACAGGACATCATGTCTGCATCTTGTACTATGAATAACCACTATGAAGACAACAATACACAATGTATTAATTATTGTAGCTGGCCTACTACTGTTTTGAAACTGTCTCATTGCTATTTATCAATAAAATTAATAAAAAAGGAAAAAAGAAAAGCAAAAAAATGCTAAAGTGCAGATTCTTTGTCTGGCTCCTTTCTCTACCCTGTGCATTAGAATGTAAATGTACCTTTTTATGAGGCTGACCCGCCAGGAGATGGTCTATGGTTTAAGTAAGGAGTTTTCAAAGGCTCTTGTGTTAAAGCATGTTTCTCAGGAGGAAGCAGAACTTCCAACAGGAGAAACTAGAAGAGAGAAAGTTTGGTTATTGAGGTGGGGTTTTGAAGTGCGAATAGGATTCCATCTCATTGCTCCTCTGTTCTCTTTTTTGTTGAGTTGAGTTTTGTCCAACCATATGTTGTAGGCTGTGATTGGCTCCTTCAGCTCAGATCCAAATGAAACAGAGTTCTTTGATCATGGCTACAAGTTTCCCAAAGTCTAAGCCAAAATTAAACGTTTCTCCTTATGAGATTACTACCGTCCACATTTCGTCAGATTGGCAGGGAGCTGACTAAGAGCCACTGAGCCTTAGTATGACACGGGATAGCTCCACTCACCGTATCCGAAATGCGTGTGCTCATTTTTCTATTTGCAATCAAGCCGTGTGCATGGAAGACCCTGTTGTCAGGGTGTGAGATGACAAACACAAATTTTCCCACGAGCAGTAGGGTGATTGGACCAACACATACCTCAAATCATGAAGCTTCCACAGACTATCAAGTTGGGCCAGGTTTTTACTTTTTCATTAGCCCATCGAGGATGGCTGGAAATGAAAGGAATATTAGTAAGCAAGGAGAAAGCTTTCCCTGTTTCTGCCTACATTCTTCCTGCCTAATAGAGCTGAGGTGTTTGGAAGTGGTCATGCTGTGTACAGAATTTTATAGAGAGCATTTTAAGCCACACAAGTCAGGGGTGCTTGCTGAACTCTCCCCAAAGGGGTAGAGACAACCACCTTTTCATTTATGCCAAGGGTCAAGCTGAAATGCCAGCGGAATTTTGGATGTGACCAGACCGAATTAAAAGTATCGTCCACTGCCTTTCTCCTTTGTATTTTGCCAAATAACTCTGTGCTTGAACACGTGGCAGAGAGAGAAACATGAAATTTCAAGCATCTCAGGGCTAAAGAATTATTCTCATGTACTTGTAGCAATATATAATTTCTCAATATAAAATCTAAAGGAAATCATGAAAGAGCGCTTTTTGTTTTAATCATATGTTTAAACCTCATGGTTTATATCACTGATTTTTCCCCAAGTAATAATATTTCTCTGTCTCTGTCTCTGTCCCTGTCTCTGTCTCTCGCTGTCTCTCTCTCATTTGGAAAGCTTTATGTGCACTATAAGATATTCCTGAAACAATTATGCCATGAAGGAAATAATTTCCCATGCATAATTTCACAGAGTACAATTTCTCTGCCTCTCGCTCTTTTGTGCTTCTCTCTCTGTAACTCTTTCCCTTACATTGCTTCCTTGCTCTCTCTCTCAGTCTCTGCAACCTTTTTTCACGATTCCTCTGGTTTCTAATTATTGTTTTAATTCCCTAAATTTATTATTAATGCACCTATGCTACTGTCTACTCCTTATGCTCTTTATGATCCCTGACTGGGTATATTCTTCATGCTCAAAATTACTGCATTATCTACCCTGCATGACAGACGATCTACACTCTTCCCAAAAGACAGTATTGTTCCTATTTCTTATTGGTTACACTGAATTTTATGTAGAAATGATGCTGAAATTTCACATGTTAAATGTTTTGCATCACCATTAGATTACAATTTATGCAATGTCATATTTAAATTTTACCACTCCTAGAAAACAAAAATCCTTGCAATGTTTCCCTTGTTTCTTACATAAACCATTATATATAAACATGTGAAGAATTTTTTTCCACAAGGGAATATTTTGTCAATACTGGGCACTGAAACCGAACTAGAAATCTTGGCATTGTTCAGTTCATAGAGATACTTCCTATCAGAGACAAGCATTAAATTCTAGATGTCACTGTCTGATTGACATTTGTATTTCAATAAAATAAAAATAAATGGAAAAAAAATAAATAAAAAAATAAAAAAAATAAAATAAAAAAAATAAATAAAATAAAATAAATTCTAGATGTCAGTAATCCCAAGATTAGCAAATCATAGTCCAAATAAAGATCATAAAATATTCCACCAGTCTGGAACAACACACATTAAAATTTTTATTTGGTTTACAATGCATTTTAGTCATCTCTCAGTCATTTGATATTTATTGATTTAGAAGTTTCCTCATATTTCTGAAGCATATTATGCTTTCTCTAGTCCTTTTTCTTCTAACAGGGAAATGTTGCTAGCACACCCAGAAAAGTGGGTAGTTATTCAAAGGGTTTGCAGTAGCTAAACTTGAGTTTAATACCATAGACTAAGAGATACTCAAATAATTTTCATGGTATTTTGTGTAGGTTTCTCTCTCTCTCTTTTTTTTCTCAAAATGTTAGTGCCTCCAGCCATGGACCCTGGTGGGACACCCACCAATCTTTTGCTGGGAAAAACAGAACAAAAAATGTTGGTGTATGGCCTGCTTTCCTCTGCCCGGGACATGATACCCGACATGCAAAAGAGAATTAATGGGGTTCATGGGTGTAGGACAATCAGTGCATGGATGACGAGCTCCAAGGTCCACGGCGGGAAAGTTCATTAGGGCAAAGCCAGCTTATGGTGGAGAAGAAGAGGAATGGAAGAAGAGAGCCGTGGAGGAAATTGTGTCCTGTCTATGTATCTATCATCAATCTATATCTATCATCTAGCTGTGTATCTGTTTACTGTCTGTCTGTCTAGTCTATCCATAATCTATTCATGCTTCTCTGTATCTATGATTTATCTTTCATCCATCTATTTCCTGTCTGGATGTGTGTCTAACTCTCTAGTCGGTCTATAATTTACTTACGCTTGTATCTATCCATCTATGTACTATCGATGCATGTGTCTTCTGTCATCTATGTATCTATTTATTGTCTATGATCTGAACGTCTATTTAGTTTATCTATATCCCATCTATTTATGCTCATATATATCTCTTCTATCTATCTGTCTGTTTGTCTGTCTGTCCGTCCGTCCATCCGCCCGTCCATCTATCTATCTATCTGTCTGTCTATCTATCTATCTATCTATCTATCTATCTATCTATCTATCTATCTATCATCTATCTATCTATCTATCTATCTATCTATCCGTCCACTATCTATCTATCTGTCTATCTATCTATCTATCTATCTATCTATCTATCTATCTATCATCTATCTATCTATTTGTCTGTCTGTCTATCTATCTATTTGTCTGTCTGTCTGTCTATCTATCTAGTCTATCTACAATTTATGCATTTATGTTTGTGTCTATATACCATCTATGTATATATAATCTATGTATCTACTGTATTATCTATCTAATCTATGTCTATCTATAATCTACTTATGGTTGCATCCACCTATCTTCTATCTATCTGTCTGTCTGTCTATCTGTCTATCTATCTATCATCTGTCTGTCTACATATCTAGTCTATCTACAATTTATGCATTTATGTCGATGTACTATCTATGTAGATATAATCTCTCTATGTTTCTACTGTGTTATCTATCTAATCTATCTATAATCTATTTGTGCTTGCATCCACCTATCTTCTCTCTCTCTCTCTCTCTCTCTCATCTATTGATCAGCCTGCCCATCTATCCTCAATCACTGACCTACATTTCATCTCTTCTCTGTTTTATCAACAATAACATCTATACATCATTGTGAATATGAATCCTGAGTTGCCAGAGGTACTGGATAAATAAATGCCCGAGGCTCTGCAGAGCGCTCATACACGTGCGTCTGGGATTACGGCAGGTCCAGGCTGGTCCCCGGGATGATCATGTCGAGCTCTGTCTCCAGTTCTCTCTTTAGAGGTCACCAAGGGGACATTTTTATTCCATCCTGACGTGGCATTTTGGCATTTCTCTTGGCGCCAACCTGCCGTGCACGGAATCCTTCCCAAGCATGGGCCAAATTAACCCTCTCTCGTTTTCCATTGTGGCTGCTCGATGCTGGGTGCTAGGGAGAAAAATCCCGTGCACGCAGTCACGGAGGGTGAAAAGCCAACAGGGCAGCTGATCTAAATATTAGAAATATATTTTGCCATTATATCTGGCATAATTTTAAAAGTTTAACATTGAAAAGGGTAGGCAGGGTTGTGGTGCAGAGCTAGCCCTCTTACATTTATTGAAGCTCTCTACTCGATACACCTGTTGGGGCATTATGCAAATAATCTGTGTTGTCACTGGAAGTGCAGACGTGTTCGTAAGAGAAATATTGTGCAAGAGATTTCCAGCAATGTGTGTAGCACTTGTGCTAATAAAAAGTACGGCGGGAGGCTGAGGCAGGAGGATTGTTGTGAGTTCGAGACCAGCCTGAGCTATAAAGTGAGCTTAAGGCCAGCCTGAACTGCATAGTGAGACCCTGTCTCAAAAAGACAAAAAAAAAAAAAAAAAAAAAAAAAAAAAAAAAAAAAAAAAAAAAAAAAAAAAAAAAAAAAAAAAAAAAAAAGTATGAGCTTCCCTCCCTTGATAATGGCAGTACCATCGTAAGAATTGCACTGCATCCAATGGGATTATTTTAGAAAGAGCAAAGGGATGTGAGCTATTAGCTCAAACCAAAATCCTTGGGAAATAAAACTGAAAAAAAAAATAGCAAAATGATCCGACTTGCATGAAGAGAAGGGTGGCTTTTCTACACTCAGGCATGACATAGTTTTTTGACCTGCATCTTTTTCTGCATTTAAAACCTTATTTCGAGCAGAAAGTCGACTTCCTAGCTGACTGACAGTGTCAGAGCCATACAGAGTCCTAGATTTAGCGGGAATTTCCTGACTGTCATGCTGAGCAAACATGTTGCAAAACATGAATATGAATCCTGGTTTGTCAGATTTGTCAGCACCTGGAGGGGCTTGGTCCAAATCCCCAGAAAGACAGAGCCCCTATATTGGGCTTTGACTACTCTGGGGACTTTCAATTGCCATTCTTAAAAAAAAGGGGGGGGGCTGGGGAGATGGCTCAGTAGAATAAGTGCTTGCCTGGCAAGTGGAAAGGTCTGAGTTCAATCCCTGGTTCTACCAAAAGAATGAAAATTCCTTTGAAGAACCATATTAGCCAGGTTTTCTGTCACTCTAATATAAGGCCCGTGTGACACAAGTCGAAGAACAAGTTAGATTAAGTTTTATTTCATTAATTAAAGCAGGTGGTGTACAGATCTTTGTCCTGATGCTACGAAATATATTGGAAAATGTTTATAATTTTATTAATATGTAAGGTTACAACAGACCAAAGGACATGCAGTGCAGTTAATGAATCAGTTCTGTTAATATATATATTTATATGTTCTCTCTCTCTCTCTGTGTATATATACATATATATATATATATATATATATATATATATATATATATATATATATAATTTTTTTTTTTCCAAATTAAGGGAGTTAAAATAAAGTGGAAATACCCAGTCTCTTTCCCTCTTTTCCTGCCAATGAACACTACTCTCTAATCCTGAGATTCAGTTAGCAGTGACCTATTAGTGCTGTTCTAAGGTCGCAGTTCCTGTTTGCTTTCGATCTGATGGGTAAACTCTCCGGGTCCAGCAGGACTTGTACCGCACCCTGAGGAAAAGGTCGTGAGTTTCTTGCAGGCTTTCTTCCCTGTGGCGTCAGCTGAAATTCTGTGGAAAGCCCTGCCTTCTTGCAGCCTGATCTCTCTGCTTTAATTGGGATTAAAGCAGAAAATGTATTGATCTGAGGCTTATGAAGAAGTCAGGCTCAGAGCCAATCATTCGGCCTTCGCAGTTTTTTCTTTGCTCTAAGGTAAACAAAAATGGGATTTTATTCATAGAAATCAGATACATGAGGGGTCTAGATAATATTTCAATCACAGGGCACACTTTCATAATACTTAGGGGTAGAAAATCAAAAGCTTAATACGTTTCCTGGCACAAGAACTAAGTTTTTACCTTGAAGTGGTCTCCCTGGGGAGGTAGTGGCCGGGACAAAGCTCGAACCCCGGCACTCTATTGCATGCAAGCCGAAATCGGGGGTGGTGGTGCACGCCTGTAATCCCAGCACTGGGGAGGCTGAGACAGGAAGATTACTATGAGGCCAGGCTGCAGAGTGAGACCCTGCACCAAATGCATAAACTAATCAAAGATGAAACAGCTTTTTTGGAATTGAAGCTACGATCATTTCAAAGTGAAACCACTTGGTAATTGGGACTCAATTAAAAATTGCTCATGAGGAAAAACAATGTAATTTTATTGAAATTATGTTTCTAATCCAATCTCATTACTTGGCTTGGCTCTACCCGAGTGTAACATTTGTACTATAAATTTCTGTGCATCTCATGCTGCCTTAAGCTTCTCCCCAAATTTTATGGACAAATTTCTTTCTTTATCCCATATTTTACCTTCTACTCTACCACACATAGTGTAGGATGGAGGTAAGGGACGAGTTTTAGAGAAATTCGTTAAAAAGAGAGTCTCACTATGATTTGAAATGGAAGAAAGAAAGTTTACATTCATGAATATATTTACACCCTTTTCCTCTCTGCTTACTCTATTTTTAAATTTTTTATTCCTCTTCATGAGAAAACAATACAAAAGAAGCCATGGAGTAGGCAGGATGCTAACTTTTCTAACAGGAATCCATCCTCTTCAGACTGGCTTTGCAAGAAAAGAAAATAGGCTCTGAAGATATAATTCTTATAATTCTGAGATGCATAAGAATCTTAGGCCTCTTTATCTCGACCGAGTCCCTAAAAATCAGAAAACCTCTTTCAGCTATGGTAAGAAGAAGCTACAAGCATGAAGGTCTTCAGAGAGCAAAGTATTGTATCAGTTTTTACAGAAAGGAGAGGGGCAAGGATATGGCACAGCTGTGGTCTGTGGTCATGAATTACAGTGGTGTAATAATGAGCTCACGCTGTGAAGTACTTACTTCAGATTCATTCGTTCTTGTTGATACCCTTCACTGACACTTGATTATTAAAAATGGAGCCAAGAGAGCCGGGCGTGGTGGCGCAGGCCTGTAATCCCAGCACTCGGGAGGCTGAGGCAGGAGGATTGTTGTGAGTTCGAGACCAGCCTGAGCTACAAAGGGAGCTTATGGCCAGCCTGAGCTGCACAGTGAGACCCTGTCTCAAAAAGACAAACAATAAAATAAAATAAAATAAAAATGTAGTGAAGTTTAATTAAACTCTCACAGTGCAGTTAGTATTGTCTTTGCTGCTGACCTACGTGGTGCTTATAAGAAAAACCCTTACAGACAATCATTTCCTCTGTTGCACTGATTTTCTAAAAAAATTTATTTTGCTTGTGTAAACACCCAAGAAACTCTCCTGCACACTTTAATTCACACGCGTGCCACTTGTTGCTGTATTTCTTTTATTTAAAAAAAACATTAAATAATGATAGAAAAAAACAGTGTCACGGGGTCCTGAGTTCAATCCCTAGTACTGGAGAAAAAAAAAAAAAAAAAAAGAAAAAACACAGAGTTAGAAACAACACAAACTTTCACTAAACAAAGTAGTAGGAATTGAACAATGGTTGCTGCATTTATAAACCCTGGATATAAAAATAAACTTAAGGCTTTTGTAGATAAATGGATACAGTGAGAGATTATGGTGGGAAGTGAAATAAATCAGACCTGCATGTGCAAGCATTGCATTCACTTGCTAGTGTGAGAACCTGAAAGAGCAATTAAAAGAATTATATATATGTATGCATATATATAATTTTTTTTTTGGCTTGGTCACATGGTCAGTAAGGAAGCATGAAGTACAACTGCAGCGAGCTGCAATCCGAGGGTCAGGTCGGTGCTCACAGTGTAAATGCTGGGAGGGGAGGGCTTTGCTTTCTGTCTCCAGTCGGGAAAAGCTGCGTTCCCCCAGCACCACCGGATTGCCATGGGGAGGGACAGAGCAGGCCTCAAGCCTCTGGCAGCTGCATGCTGAAAACTCAAGATCTGACGACAGCTCAGCTGGCTCCAAGCTCAGAAATGCTAGACAAAGACCTAGGCTGGGGCTGGCTACTGAATGAGGCCTGGAGCACGAGCCAAGACTCAATGTGTGGCAGGCAGAGGGGACGTGAGTTTCAAGCTCTGGCCATTCCGAGCGGTGGGAAACCAGGGCCATGACCCCAGTGGCAGATAATTTCCTGTGGGGTTTATGACCTAGGACTGAAGGCTTTTCAGGGCTGGCCAAATAGCTCAGCGGATTAAAGCGCCTGCAGTGCCAGCCCCGCCCACCCCTGGGAACACTGAGACGGGATTGAGATTGGGCGTGGTGGCAGGAGCCTGTAATCCTAGCTCTTGGGAGGCTGTAAATAGACAGATCACTAGGAGTCTGATCTAGTAGTGAGACCATGAACACCCTGTAGACCTTTCCCTAAAAGACAGAAAAGAAGAAAAAATATTAGGGAGCCAAGAAATGAAGGAAGGTGACGGCAAGGGAACATTAATGATGCTGTTTTAGATCCTTGAGCCAACTGCTAAGAATGAATGCAGTCACTGCTTGAGCCCTAAATTGGCAGCAAATCGCGCATAATCCTCGGGACACACCCTCAAGCTCACAACCCCGTGGATGTGTGTTCACCTGTGTTTCCGTCCAAACTCTGTCTTCGTTCTCTGATTACGGACAAGAGAAATGCATATTTTGATCCAACAGTTTTTCAACACATGAGGAGAAATAAAGCTTCAATGGCAGAAGCAAAATAGCAAAGTAGAAAGAGTGCAGAAATAAGGCTTTGCAGTACAGCCTCGGTACAGAGAAGTAAGACTGAGTAGTCTTGAAGCTAACTAAAATTTTTCTTTCTTTCTTTCTTTCTTTCTTTCTTTCTTTCTTTCTTTCTTTCTTTCTTTCTTTCTTTCTTTCTTTCTTTCTTTCTTTCTTCTTTCTCTCTCTCTCTTTCTTTTTTTCATTCTTCCTTCCCTCCTCCCTCCCTCCCTCCTTCCCTCCTCCCTC
>PVKA01030011.1:0-27716 GCA_004027165.1 Ctenomys sociabilis
TGATGTGTGTGTATAGACAGTACAGTTGGAATAGATAACGCTGTGCTTCTACATAATTCTATGAGAGGCAAGATCTGCACTAATGGTGGTTGGACAGGATATTATGTCGGCTTCTAGTACTATGGTCATCCACTAGGAAAATAATTATTGAATTTTGATATAATTCAGGTATAAAAAATAAGTAAGCAGCTACACTCTTAATTCACTGATAAGAGATATCTGCTAAAATAATATCTGTAAATATAATATCATGTATGCACCTTGTACAATACCAAAACGTTATGAAAACAGTTTGCATTGTATTAATTTATCGAATCTGTATTGTTAAGGTATCTTAAAACTGTCTGAGTGACATTTGTACTTCAATAAAATGAAAGGAAAAAAATGCTGTTTTCTTCTATCACTATTTTGTATTCTTTAAAAATAATAATAGAAAGTACAAAAAAAAAAAAAAAAAAAAAAAAAAAAAAAAAAAAAAAAAAAAAAAAAAAAAAAAAAAAAAAAAAAAAAGAACTAGCAGATAGAGCTGCTCCTGGTGACACATTCACAGATACTTTAAAAATAAGAGAACATGAAAAATAGATTTGATAGCTGCTTGATGGTACAAAGACTAAGATTAAATGAAATTAGTGACAAATTGGAAGCAGCACAAATTGGCATATAAAACCAATTTACAGAAATAATTGTAGAAAACTTTCTAGTTATAGAGAAAGAATCTGACATATAGATGAGTGTAACATAGAAATAGCCATAATCAGAAAAAAAAAACTCTCCGTGACACATTATAAAATCCCAGAAATCCAACACAAGAACAGAATTTTAAAAGCTGTCACACACACACACACACACACACACACACACACACACACAATCAATAGCCAGATAGCTCAGCAGATTAAAGCGCCTGCTTAGACAGATGCAGGGACTGGGATTCAATTCCTGGTGTTCCGTGCTGTTGCCACCCCCAGGATGGGCTGAGATGAAGACTGAGGCTGGGTGTGGTGGCACAAGCCTGTAATCCCAGTGGTTGGGAGGCTGAACACAGGAGGTTCACTATGAGTCTGATCTATGTAGTAAGACCCTCTAGACCCTATACTTAAAAAAATACATAAAAAAATCACTTGTAAAAATAGACACATTAGAATCATAGCAGACTTCTTAGCATCAACTCTAAAGGCCAGTAGAGCTTCGAATGAAGTGTTTCAAGCCATAACACACAAAAAAGTCTTCCAACTCAGACTGACATATCCTACAAAACTATCTTTCAAAATTTATGAAGAAATAATGGTGAAGTGCACCCTAAGAAATTCAGTACTATAAAATCAGAACTCTAAAAAATTCTCAAGGAGAGTTGTCCTAAAAAGAGACAATGAAGCTAACTGTCAATGGCCTACTAGAATGAACACACCATTCAGAATAAGCAGTTGAAAAGAAGAATCAACAAGAGGAAGATAATGTGGTAAGAAGAGGAAAAAGTTAGTACCCTTCAGCAGTTCTGGTGTGAACGGCCTCAGCCTCAACATAGCAATCAAAAGGCGTAAGTTGTCAGAGACCAAGAGACAAAACTCCACAATATGTTGTATGTAGACACATTTAACCCAGAAAGAAATTCATAGACTAAAAATTCAAAGAATGAAAAACAACCCATGCAAAAACAACCCCAAAACAGGCAAGTGTAGCTATTCTATTTTCAGATAAATGGACTTCCAACTGAAATGGACCAGAAGAGACAAAGAAGGTCACTACTTATCTGTTAAAGGAACAATTCAATAGGAAGAGAAAACAGTTATAAATGCATATACACCAAGATCCAGCATACCTAGCTTCATAAAACAAACATTAACTGTATATAAAAGATCAGATAAACATCAACATAATCAGTAGTAAAACTTTTTCTTAATATAAATTATTTAGTATGATACAGTAAACCACGTGGGACACTAGATGATGACTGTATTAGCAGTGTGCACATAGAAATACACAAGGAATTCAGCCTTTTTAAATTAAGTTTTGCTTTCTGTACTGCCCAGGCAGGGGTCCATACAACGTTGTTCTTGGTTCCTGTCGTAACTCAAAGGGAAACTTCACAATGTCCGGAGCCCTTGATGTCCTGCAAATGAAGGAGGAAGATGTCCTCAAGTTTCTTGCTGCAGGAACTAACTTAGCTGGCACGAACCTGGATTTCCAGATGGAGCAGTATATCTATAAAAGGAAAAGTGATGGAATCGACATCATAAATCTGAAGCAAACTTGGGAGAAGCCCCTGGCAGCTGGAGCCATCGTGGCCACTGAAAACCCTGCTGATGTCAGCGTCATATCCTCTAAGAACACAGGCCAGCGGGCTGTGCTGAAGTTTGCTGCTGCCACTGGAGCCAGTCCTATCGCTGGCCGCTTCACTCCTGGAACCTTCACTAACCAGATCCAGGCAGCCTGCTGAGATCGACGTTTTCTGGTGGTTACTGACCCAGGCCTGACCACCAGCCCCTAACGGAGGCATCTTACGTCAATCTGCCCACCATTGCTCTGTGCAACACAGATTTTCCTCTGCGCTATGTGGACATTGCCATCCCGTGCAACAATAAGGGAACTCTGTGGGTCGGATGTGGTGGATGCTGGTCTGGGAAGTGCTGCGCATGCGCGGCACCGTCTCCCGGGAATGCCCATGGGAAATAATGCCTGAGCTCCACTTCTACCGGGATCCTGAAGAGATTGAAAAAGAAGAGCAGGCTGCTGCTGAAAAGGCTGTGACCAAGGAGGAGTTTCAGGATGAATGGACTGCACCGGCTCCAGAGTTCACTGCTGCTCAGCCTGAAGTCGCAGACTGGTCCGAGGGCGTGCAGGTGCCCTCTGTGTCCACTCAGCAGTTCCCTACTGAAGACTGGAGTGCTCAGCCGGCCACAGAAGATTGGTCTGCAGCCCCCACCGCGCAGGCCACTGAGTGGGTAGGAACCACCACCGGTGAGTCTTGAGCTGTTCTGCCAATGCTTAAGCAAAATGGGAATGAGGCTGATGGACAATAAAACAATTTCTAAGAAAAAAAATTAAATTAATGAGTTTTATCAGTACATTTTAAGTATATATAATGATCATAATTATCATAGGGAATCTGTATCTGTATATTACTTGATTCTCCCCCCATTCCTCTGCCCTTCCCTCCTCTCTTTCCTTATTTAAAAGCCTTTGTTTCCACCTTTTTCTTGTTTTTTTTTATTTTCTTTTCCTTTCTTTCCCTCTCCCCTCTCACTAGTTCCCCTTCTCCTTTGAACATTCTTTATTCTATTTCACAATATCTGTTATACATTTTGGTCTTTATTTACACTTTGAGTTTCTCACACCAGAGAAATATAATGGTATTTATACATGTATGTCTGATTTATTTTATTTAAGACTGTGGTCTCAAGGTGTACCCATTCAGACTACAACTGTCTGAAGTTTATCTTCTTTGTGGCTGTGTAGCACTCCACTGTATAAAAAACACACCTTCTTTATCCACTCATCAGTTGATGGCCATTTGGGTTGTTTCCAAGATTTAGCTATAAGTAAATGTGATGCTACAATCATGAATGTCTCTATATCACTGTGGTATTATGCTTTTAATTCTTTCAGGAAGATATTAAGAAGGGAATAGCTGAGTTGAATGAAATCTCTAAAAAGAACTTTTGTTACTGTGTATTGGGCGCAGTTCAGGCTCTTGTGTGTTAGAAGAATCACCAACTGTATAACCTACCAATTATGCTTGCTACCACGAGTGGTAAACAGCTGCATTATTGAAAATCATGGAAAGTTGTGTTTAGGGCAAGTCAGTGCCAACAAAAGATACTAAAGGAGGACTTAAAAAGAAAACAGTAGGGGCCAGGGAGATGGCTCAGTGGAATAAGCACTTCCCTGGCAAGCTCAAGGGCATGAGTGCAATCCCCAGTTCTGCAAAGAAAGAAAGAAAACAGTAAGTTTTCCAACCTAAACCATCCCCTTTCAAACTTACCCCTCCCTCCAGCTGTTGATTTTTTGTCCTAATACAGATAAAATCAGTATTTTTGTTATTGTAAAAGAAAGTTTTATAACCTCTTGTGCTCATAACATCCTGTTATGCCTGAGCAGGGTCACCAAGATATGCTAAATTACAAAACTGCCACATCTTAATAAATTGCTATTGTTCTCCTTCTGCCAACTTGCTTGCCTGCTCACAAGTTTTGTGCCATTAGAGACAAATCTTCTCAACATGTGCACTACTGGAGCCCTGTCTTTGTTCTGGGTTCAGACCTTTGGACATGAATCTGCTGAGCCCGTGTATACCTAAAATAAATCCTCCTGTTTCTCCTATAGTCTCTCTGGTTTCTTAAATTCTGCAAGAGTGTATCACAGACAGAAAAATGGTGCTAGAGTGACAGAAAAGAAAAGAAAAAAAAAAAACATAGCACACAAAAGCAGTTACAGCAGTTCCAATAAATCAGGCTTTCAGAATTTAAAGGATATGTACCTCATCTCAGGCCACTCCCCCTGAATCTCTAGGTGTGACCGACAGGCATCATTGACAGGTGTTGGGCTATCTCACGGGCTCTCAACATTCACGCTTAGTCCAGAATTCACTCCAATTTTAATCATATTTTTGAGATGCAGTGAATATTTATGAACCTTGAATGAAGTGCTAGTAGGGTGAAGGTGACTGAAGGTCAGACTGGGAGATCCAACACCTGTGTGTTCTCATCTGCAGTATCAGAGATTCCCTGCACTTTGGTATTTTATTTTCTACTTCTCTTAGGACAATGTTAGGAGAAATGGCCCTAGGTATTGTTTAAAATTAAATGGATAGAAGGGAGTAACTTTCTAAACTCCACTGTTTGAAACTGTATTATTTCCCTCCTAAGACCTCTGATCCCTGGAAAATCTTTAACGGTGGAGGGAGGAAGTTCTGTCATCTATGGTTACTTCCAGTTCAACAGTGACATTGACTTTATCTATGCAAAGGCTAAGAAACCTTAACTCTGACTTACTTTTATGTTCAAGAGAGCTGAGTTCTTCATCCAAAGATTTCTTGGTGAACTATGGACATGAACAAAGATTCTGATATTATGCTACAGCCATCATCAGTAATTTAATATCTACTAAGAAGAAGAAACAGATTTAACTAAGACAAGGAGCTAAATAGTAAGGTTATAAGAATAATTTTAAAAGGCCCTGTTGGGACAGTAACCAAAATCCCCACTTACAGATACTTGCCTAGGATGTCCGTGACTGAGCTAGCTCTTTGCTTATCTTAGAAGCATGGTCAGCCAGTTTCTGTGCTTATCTCTCACAATTTCAGACTGATTAACATATAAATTAAGTTTTTCTTTTAGAGAAAAACATGACCCCTCTGTCTCAGTGGTTAGGAGACCTAGTTTCCCCTGATGTTGTGTGGTCACTGCTACTAGTGCATCTATTTAGACTTGAAGCACGGAAATTTTCTTGGAAAGTTTGTCTAGGCTGGTGATGATAAACTTATAGCACAAGTGCTGCAGCAAATTGTTTGTATCACTGAAAGCTTCAAAAGGTTCACCATCACTTCTCTATGCTGTCAAATTCTCAGGCAGCTGTTGAAGATAGGAGAAAGATGTAATTTGTGGTAAGGTCTTATGTAAGTAATCATGGTTTATTATCTCTGTTAAAAGAAGTTTTGAATCATGCAGGAGAATTCCAAAAGAAACAGGAAAAAAATTTAAAATGTCATTTTATGACTTGAGACAGGGATAGCAAGTATAATAAGACTCACAAAAGTAGCCTACACCATTAAAGAGAACAAAAACTTTATTCACCTAGATCAGCTGGGTGATTGGTGTTTTCTGAAAAGAATCTTGAGGGTGTTCACTGATACACAGGTGTACAAGGGTTGTAGTACCTCTTCTTTGTTTGCTGATGTATCAGGCAACTTGAAGTTTATTTCAGAGAGGCAAATTCAACCATCTATTCTCTGTACCTTATGTGAGGAGGACTGGTTAGAAAGATTGTGTAAGAACCTTTCCATTTTATTGTGAATTGGCCCTGGGATTCATCCCAGGTCTTGATTAGGATCCTATCACTAGGGTGGATATTGGACTGACAATTATTGTTAACTCCTGGCAGTAGAGGAAACTTACTTCCATTGTCCTGGAGGGCCTGTTGCAATGTTCCCAGATGGATCATGTGTTGAAGGAGCTAGAATGTTTTGGTGTCAGTAAGTCAGATATCAAAGTTGTTTGCCATAAAGCATATCAAATGGGATGTGGTTAATCTTGAGCTCATGCACCACCCCTACCCCCAGCCTCATTAAGCCAACTGGAAGGAAATCTAGCCACTTATGATGGGTTTCTTGACATGATTTGGCTCAGGTTCACTTGAGGGTCTGACTGGCTTTCTTGACTTTTTCTGATGATTGAGGGTCTCACACAATGTGCTATGGTACTATCCCAGTGCTTTGGTAACTCCCTATGTGATTTGAGATATAAGAGAGGGTCCATTACCACTCTGGATAGGCAGTCCATACCTAGGATCTCTTTTTTCAAGGGCGACTTTTACCATCCCCAAGGCCCATTCTGACCTGTTAAGGAAGCCTCTGTCTTCACAGTAAAGGCATCAGTGCATAAGAGGTATGTGTCCCTCTTACTCATAAGCATATGGGTGAAGTCTATTTGTAAATCTTCTCCAGGGTAGAACCCATACCTTTGTATTGGTTCAAGCAATGGGAGAGGATGAGTCTGAATTATGGACAGTAGAGCAGGGCACTTTAGAAAGCTGGGTTACTGTGTTATGGGACTCCTCACTGTACAGAAAGGCTAGACTCCAGAGGGGTGGTGGCATCTCAACCTAGATGAAGACATTATGTGGGAACTTAATGACCTGACACTGTATGCATTGTAGCACTAAGCAAAGCCCTGTGCAATTTTCCTGGACCTTTTGAACTCCTCCCTTGGTATGAATCCCTTGAAGCTCTTTTATGGAGAGTTTGGACAACTTCTACCTCACTTGTGAGGTTTATTGCTTCTAGGAGGTTGAGTATCTCTGGTCTGTGTTTTATTGAAGACTGCTGACTACCTCAAAAGTTCCCTTTATTTTCAGATATCTGCTTATACATGCATGCAGGACCAGAAAGGCATATTTGGAGTTGGTATATATTTTGACTTGGTTGCCCTGGGCAAGTTGAAGAGCCCAACTAAGGGTGACAAGTTCTGCCTTTTAGGTAAAGTTCCAGGGGGAACTTTAGCTTTGAGGAGGTAAGACTATAAGTGAGGAGGTCACCTATATACTGTAAAATTCCTTCATTTTTGAACTTTAAATCTCTTAGATCTTGAGCTAAATCCTGTGCAAATAGGTGGAAACTATCTCCAAAACCCAAGGTAAGACAGTGCAAGTACAGTGGTGGCAAAGTCCTGGATGGGAATCTTTCCATTCAAAGGCAAACAAATACTGGGAGTTAGGGTTTGCATGGGTAGAAAAAAAGGCATCCTTGAGATCAAGGATGGAAATCCATTCAGTGTCTCCTGCAATCTGAACTAAAGGGTAGGCAGGTCAGCTACCAATGAGTGAATAGGTACCACTGTCCAGGCCTATGGCTCTGGGATCTTATACTATGCAGTATTCTCCCAATGACTTAATTATTGGTAAAATGGATTTACTCATGGGGACTGGCATGGCACCAGTAATCCCATAGCCAAAAACATCAGTAATGGGCCTTAACCTCTGCCTAGCTTCTTTCTTAAGTTACTACTTTCTATTGGAATATAGATTAAAGTCTTTTAGCTGAATGACTACTGGAGTCCCCTTAATAGCTCTTCCTGGGGTGCCATCATCCTATCCTTGGAGATCAACTCTTGGCAAAGACATCAGGTCTCATGGGATCAAGCTTGAGTCCCCAGCTAGGACATGGACTGCCAGAAGTTTGCATGCTAAAGTGGCCCTGATAGGAAGCATACTTCCTCCAATTACTGGTATTGGTGTTGTAGGCAGCTAAGTGAGACAGAAATATTATAGGCAGTCAGGCAAGGCCAGGACATCAAGGAAACAGCATGGAAGACAAGATGTCTTGCAACTGTGAGAGAGACAAATGCTCCTACTGTGGGCAGTTCAGAGTTGATCCCATTTTGTGGTTCGTGTTGGAGTTGTTGGAGCTTTCTTCTAATATTGGTGTAGGCAGCTGAATTAGAAATATCATAGGCCATCAAACCACGCTAGGCCAAAGAACTCAATGTGGAAGACAAGATACTTTGCAACAGTGGGAGAGACAGGCACCTCAGCTGTAGGCTGGACCTCAAGACAAAAGATTAAACAAATGCAGGCACATACTTCCCTAGAGATAGCCATCAGGGATTGATATTCAAATAGATATTAATCACATTGAAAAAGCCAGGAAGTCTCTGACCCAACCCCCTACTGGAAGAACCCCTGTTTTATATTTAGACCCACTTGCTGTGTGACATGCTTCCCCATTTGATCCTGATTTAATCAATTTTACCTGAGCAATTATGCTTGTAATCTTATTGGTGGGCCATAGTTTTGTCCCACCTCATGCTCATCTTTTGAGTTCCCATGTTTCCCATCTTAGATCCACCTCACCTCATAGTTTTGCCCTATAAAACCCCTAGATAACAAGGGTCCCTGGCCAACCACTTAGGTCTCCTTCTCTCCTCCAATGAATATATTTTGCTCTTAACTTTCTTATTCCTAAAATTCATTCTTCAGGTATGGAGAACACAAACTTGTCCCATGTATCTTTCAGGTTCAGAGTTTTATTCTCCTATATCAACATCTAGAAATATCTTACTGATTAGTAAAATATCTACTGACTAATAAAATAATAACATACTCAATGCCTTACTGACTAATAAGATATTGCTTTAGGATTAATGGACCTTCCCTAGGCTCAGTAGTGTCTGAGTTAGTGTATTACAGAGGGTTTCTTTAAGCCAGAGCTGAAAAGCAGCCAGATGCTCATCAAATCCTTGATTAATAGACCTGAGCTTACTGTAGTTCACAGATTTGGGAATTCCTTTTGGTATACCTGCTAAGATGACCTTCAACTATAATTTTTGTTTGGCTTCTGCACCCCTGTGCTATAGTCCTACATGGACCCCTCTTGCAACAGTTGCTGATTATCAGAGGTGAAGCTGCAATGACTTTATCATTAGCCAGCTCCTTAGCCCTCATAGTCTATTCCTTTTCTACTGCTGTGCAACAAGAAACCAGGATAAGCTGGACATCTCCCCAGGTCAGTGTGATTAGCAAACTCTTACCATTAGGAAACTTTTTAGGATCCTCTGAGAATCTACCTAGTTTTTCCTTGCACTGTTAAGTATCTATAACTGAAAAAAAGGACTAGCTGAGAAGTCGTTTAACTGGGGAGTCAGGTGGGATGAATGACACATACGCCATAGTGGGTTTTATGGACAGGAGTTGTGGGAAACCTAACAGGCCTCTCTCTGAGTTAGTCTCTGACAGGGCACCTCCTGATAGTTCCTGAGCCTTTCAGCCCCAAAGTCATGATCTGATAAGGCTGAATTCCCTGGGATTAAGGTATAGGATATTTAGGAGCCTTCCCTGGAGTTGGTTCCTGCATGGGAACCCAACAGGGCACAGTAGGGATTATCCACAACTGATTTCAGCTTTCATCAAAGCATCCCCTGAGAAAGATGAAGGTTGGGGGATGTATACCTCCAGCCCTGTGCAGGAACATTATTTTTGCCCTTTTCTTTGTCTTTTTGAGACAAGTTCTCACTATGCAGTTAGATAGGCCTTGAGCTCTCTTTGTAGCCCAGGCTGGTCTCTAACTCACAATGATCCTTCTGCATCAGCCTCTAGACTGCTGGGATTACAAGCATGCACCGTCATGCCTAGCTATTTTTTTTTTAAACTTAAAGCCTTCCCTATATCCACAAAATGTCCAGAACTAGGATGGCTAATGGGCTGAATATCTTTTATCCAAGTCAACCCCCGCCCCAAAATCCTGCCTCGGGAGGGGATAGCAAGTACAACTCCAAACCCCCAACCTAGACAATTACAGATGTGGTTCTTGGTCCCTTTGGCTGAGAACTGTGCACTTCCATAGATGATGTCCCACTATCTGGCAGCCTAAGAACAAGAAGTCACACCTATGGCCAGAAAAATCACTCTCATCTCACTAGATCAAACCACAAAGCATACATACCTGATGATAAAAATCTAAAAATAAAAGCCAGGCACTATGTAAATTCAGTCAGAAAAGGCAGGTTACAGATCAGTTAAGAGGCTACACTTGAAGCCATAGTTAGAACACAAGCAAAACCAAGTAGAGTGGAGAGAAAAACTACCACTGAAGAGGTTACTCAGGATACTGCAATTGGTGGGCCTCAGGTCCTGGCCAAGAGCCGGTCACTTCAGCCCAAGCCTGAGGATGAGCTACCACTTTTCACTGATCATTTGACACAAAAACAACCTCTTTTTGAGAAGGACCATAAATTTTTTTTCTGTTCCATGTAAGGAAGCATTGTACTTCTTAGCTTTTTTTCTCTTAGTTGCTCAGCACTAAAAAACCAAATTTGAATACTCTGATAGACAGAAGCCAGAAGGGGGACAGGGACAGGTCCCAGAGCTTTCAACTAGAGAGAAAGAGACACCAGTGAAAAACACTCCCTGTGTGTGATCTGCAATCAACCTTGATGCTATGCAAGTGACCCTTCAAATCTTGAAGGTAAAGGGTACACTGCCAGCCCCACTCCATAAAGAAAAGCAACCATATCAGACAGACTCTGGCCATGTTTCCTAGTTCCTGGCTGTGGATGGCTATGCCAAAGCAGTGACACCTTCCTGCTGCCGTGGCTGCCTGCCTCTACACCACTCTATGGGGAATTACAGCTCTGAAAGCAGACCTGCATGCTGTGAGGTCCGTCAGCGAAATACATCCCCAGCTGATCCACACAGGTCCTCTTACCTCCAGCAAAGGCAGATTTTTTTTTTTTTTTGGTCTCAGAGTCTGGTAGCTTCCAAACACAGTGAACAGGTTAGCTATTTACCCTGGAAGTGTGTCCTGTGCATCCAACAAAGAGGGAGAGAGAGGAGGAATTACCTTCCTTTTTGGCTGGGCTTCTTTTATGCTGGCTATCATAGTTTGAATGACAATGTCCAGCTTTATCTCCCGGTCTTGTTAATATCTCCTGGTGTCTCTTGGCTGGAACTCTTCTATAACATTACCAATAAGGGACTAACATAAGTTCTGTGCATGGCAAGCTAAGAATTGCCAAGTGCACAATCAGTAGCAAGTGGCAAGCAGCTACATTTACTAAAGATCACAGGAAGTTGTACTCAGGGCAAAAAAAAGATGGCACAGACAAAAAAATAGTACATGGGTGCCTGAAAAACAAAAGCACTGTACACAGGTCATAGGACACAGAAGCAGTAACAGCAGCCCCCAAAAATCAGGCTTTCAGAATTTAAAGGATATGCAACCTAGACACTTCTCCAGAATCTCCAGGTGGCTCACAGGTATCATTGACAAGGTTTCCACAAGCATGTTTGTCCAGGTTAGGAGACCTAATGCCCTGTGCACTCATCTATAGTATCAGAAACCCCAGGGTTTTACTTATCTTGTTTTCTACTTCTCTTAGGACAAGGATAGGAGAAGTGGCCATAAGGTGTTGTTTAGAATTAAATGGATAGAAGGGAGTGACTCCCTTAGCTGCATTGTTTCTCACTGTACTGTTTCAGGTTTTGATTACTCCTGGTTGATCAAGGATCCTAATTATAAACACTAAGTCCCCCACAGCCTGCTTTCTATTCTGTCTCCTCTACAACTTGATATACAACTTGATTTTTTTTCTAAGATGTAGGCAAATGGGTTTCCATTTTGCAATGCTATTCCCAAAAATCAAACCTACTTTATACAGCTGGATATAAAAAATAGACTGTGATCATATATCATAAAAAGTCAGCTTGAAGTCCCACGTTTATTTTATAATATACACCAATGAATCAAAGTTAAACCATCTGTCATTTTCAAAGAAATAGTTACATCCATTTTTACATCACATTCAAAGCAAAACCACAAGGTTTACAATTTGACCTACCCACAGCAAGCCATAATATTGAAAACATAAGTTTCAATATTTTATGGTAGTTTTATAGCTGACTTGGAACAAAGTCTGAAAGCATTAGCAGGAGGATGTCTTTCTCTGTTCATACCTATGACAAGTTGTTTCTTGACTTGCTCAACCTCTAGGGAAATCTTGCTTTTCTGACTCAAAGCTCTCCTGATTCATTCTGCTAAATGAATCCTAAACAAACAGCAAAAATTAACAGCCCATGCTCTACCACAAAGTGTATAGACAATCAGAAGTCAAATTTTTAGATGAGCTCTAGTTTAACTTCTGACTGCATATGCACTTCGTGATAGGATGCGGGCTATTAATGCTTTCGGAATGAAGTATAAAGAGACAAAGTAATGAAAAGAACAGAAGAAAGCATATGAGTTATTAGGGATCAAGTGTGAAAAATAACACATAGGTATGACTGAAGTCCCCAAAGAGACCAAGAAGAAACAAAAGCTGAAGAGATAAGCATTCTTTTGAAGAAAATTGATGAAAAATAACTTAAAATTCAAGAGTACTAAAACTCTAAACAGGATAAATATAAAAGTAGTCACATCTAGGCCCATCACAGTAGAACTTTTGAAAACATAAGTAGATGATATTAAATATCATTAGGGAGTAAAGGAGGAGGAAGCAAAGGAACGATATAGTCATGTGTCCATTAACAACAGGGACATGTTCTGGGAAACGTATCTTTGAGTGATTTTTGTCACTGCGCAAATATCATAGGGAATATGTACACAAGCACATCTGGTAGCACCCATGACCTGCCTGGGGTGCTTGGCACAGTCTAGGGCTCCTGGACTATACACTTGCATAGCAGGGAACTACACTGAATACTGTACGCAGTGTAAAAACAAGTACTTGGGTGGCCAAACACAGAAAAGGTACAGTAATGATAGAGTAAAAGATAAAAAACAGTATACTTGTTTAAGGAACTTAGCGTGAATGGAGTTTGAATGATTAGAAGTTTCTTTGAGTGTCAGTGAGTGAGTGGGCATGAAGGTTGTAGATATTACTGTATACTGTTGTGGACATTATAAGCAGTGTTCTCATAGGCTACACCAAATTTATAAAAAAATATTTTGGGGGTTGGGAGTACAGCTCAGTGGCATGACACCTGCCTGGCATGTGTGAGGTCCTGAATTTGATTCCCAGAGATGATTTCAATATATAGTTCAGGCTGGCCTCGAACTCATAGAAATCTTCCTGTCTTAACCTCCCAAGTGCTGAGATTACAGGCAGGCAATACCATGCCCAAAATAAATCTTCTTTTTATGTGTGTGTTATAACATGTACCTTAAAAATATTGTACATAGAATTGCATGTCTTATGGTAAAAATGTCTTCTCAAATTCCTTCTCAGGGATCTATTCAAGCCTGTTTTATAGTCAACTTTAAAAAATACTAGTAAAGTAAATATACTCTACAATAATAAAAATAGTATAGTAAATACATGTACCTGTAAGAGTCTTATTATATTATCAAGTATTGTATACTGCACATAATTGTACATATGACTTCTAATGAGCCTGGCAAGGAACACAGCAGGCTTGTTCTATGAGTGTCACCACCACATGTAATAATATCCTGGGCTACATTGTTATGACAGCTACCCATCACTATTGGACAGAAATGTTTCAGCCCCACTATAATCTCATGAGACCACCATAATGTACTCTGTTGTTGACCTAAAAATGTGTCATATGGCTCATGACTGTAATTTACTAAGAGCCAATAACTAACTTCTCAACACACACAATGGAAGCCAGAAAAAATGGTACAACTCTTAAGGCATGCAAAAAAAAAAAAATGAGCAAAATAGAAATCTATGTGCAATGAAAACATTTCTATATAATGTAGGAGGAAATAAGGCATTTGTTAGAAAATAAAAACTGAGGGAATTATTCACTTGCACATCTGCGCTAAAGGTAATAGTAAAAGATTGAACCCAGGGCCACACATTTGTTTGGCAAGCGATCCGCAACTGAGCTACACCCAAAACCCTAAAAGTTATTGTTTAAGTAGAATAAAATAATCACAACTGGAGATGTGAATAAAATGAAAACATTTGGATAAATATAAATATGTATTTACTGTATAAACAGTACAGAAATGACCATCAGTCTTTAAAACATGAACAAAAATATAAAATAGCATATTAGAAGGGAGTTACATATTAGATATTTCTAAGATTCTAGATTTTCTGGAAAGAAAATAAAAGCAATAAACATTAGATTTTGAAGAGTCACAAATGCATGCTATAGTAATTAAGATAACCACTAAGAATATAATAAATTAGCAGACAGTTTCTCAGTTAATCATGGGTCATGACAGGGAAATTGAGCTTATCTAATAAATGAAAATTTGATTAAGTAAAGAAATTTTAATGAAAAGATATATGCCAGAAGACATGAACTTATTTCAGATAATTAAAACCTTACATAACCCATACTTATTTTGCATCTCACCTTTCATTTTTGGTTATTTTAAGTTTTCTTTGTGATTTCTAAAATGGCAATTATTTTCTAAAGGATTTGCTTAAAACTACTGCATGATATTCTTAACCAAAATTAAAATGGAATTCAGCACATACAAAATAACTGAATGTCAAGTAACTATACATCCAGCTCATTTACACTGAATCAGTAATTTATTCAGCCTGTAATATATGGTAATTAAGGAGAGATTATTTTGTTATATATTTACATAATGACACTAATGTCTCATTCTCTTCTCTGTAAATATTATCTTAAGTTTCAGTTCTTTTCCACTATTAACCTTGTAGAGAAATCCATGTAATATTATCATTCTGATTATATGTTGCCAGCACTGTAATTGAGAGGATATTCAACTCAAAAGTTAGACAAGTTTTTAAATCACATAAGATTCCCTTGGCTTTAACAAACTGTGCAAAACTTTGCATAAAACTATATATTAATAAAGATTAGGCTACCAGTCTGATGCATTTACTTCTTAAATATGGATATGTCTTGGGCTTTTAGATTTCTTTTTTAAAATTTATATTTTATTCTTATTTTATGTTAAAAGGTAAATCAGAATTTCATAACACAATAATAGGAAAATAACAAGTTATCATTGTATATTCTCATTTCAAAGTAGTCATTCAGAGTACAAGATATGGGCATAGAAAATTCTCTAATTGATATTATCATGAACCATCTTTTTCTTTATTTTTTAAAGAGAATAAAAAATAGTAAAAAAAAAAAGAGAAATGACACAGAACTTCACTAAACAAAATGATAGGAATTTAACAATGGTTGCTATATTGCATATCGTTAATTAGCCGACCAGGTGACCAGTTATGAGCGTAAATCTTCCTTTTCAATAAACTAAAAGGTACTATTAGGGTAGCTGATTCATATTTTTTCTCCTTTTTCTCTTTGTCCTTCCCTTCCCCTTTCTCTCATCCTACTTCATTTTTCCTTTTAAACAATTTCATTCCATTTCACAATACCTATTGCATACTTTAGCCCATTTTTATTCGTTCAGTTTCTCACACCAGGGAGAAAGCATGATGTTTATCCACAGGAGTCTGATTTATTTCACTTATGAGTACAGTCTCAAATTGCATCTATTTACCTATAAAAGTCTCAAATTTATCCTTCTATGTGGCTGAACAGTACTCTGGTAAAATAAAAATTAAAATGCCACTTTTTAAAATCCATTTCTCAGTTAATAGGTATTAGAGTGGTTGCCATAATTTAATTATTCCAAACTGTCCTATACTTAACCATTACAATGTATGCACATGTGTGCACATGCTACACACATGACACTCTGGTATGATAGTATTAATTTTTCTGAGAAGATATCCATAAGGGGAATAGCTAGGTCAAATGGAAACTCTAATCCAAAATTTCTGAGGAATCTCCGTACTGATTTCCACAGTGGTTGCACTAGCTGGCACTCACACCAATAGTGGAGAAGAGTTCCTTTTTCCCCATGGTTCTTACAGCATTTGTTACTGCTTGATTTCTTGATGATAACCATTCTTTCTGGAGTGAAACAGAATCTCAGTGTTTTAATTTCCATCTATTGAATGAGCAGTGATGCTGAACATTTTTTCATATTGTTATGGTTTGTGTGTGTTTGTCTCCCTGAAGCCTCATGGCAGTCATGGAGTGGACTTCTAGAGCTTGTGACTAACTTATCATCCACTGGGGTAATGGGTATGATACTACTCCCACCCTGGGGCAGATAGCTTGAATGCACTTAAGGGAGACAGACCTGCTCTCTGTAGCCACTGTTACTGTTACTCCTCCCTTTTGCTCTTTCTCTTTGCCACTGCCATGAATGGGTGCTCTCTGCCATGTGCCACTCTGCCTTGGAGCCAGCTGTGTATGGATGAACTGAAACCTCCACTAACTGTGAGTTAAATAAATCTTTCCTTCCTTAATTTTGGGTGTTGGGCATTTGTCCCAGCAATAAGAGAAGAATAACTAACACCAAATTTGGTACCAGAGAAGTGGGGTCATTGCTGTTGCTAAACCTGACCATTTGGATTATGGGGTTTTGGGAATGGCTTATAGAAAGAGGAAAAGTTTGGGATGTCACCTATAAGAGAAGCAATGGAATAGCTTTAGCTATTCTGTTTGGTAGATTCTGGTCAAAGCTCAGAAGACCAGAAGGCTGATAGAAAGCCCATCTGTAAAGACCAGCCTGGGGAGGTTTCTGATGGGAAGATGGATGACACTGGCTGTTGGACTCAAGACAATGTGTGTTTTGTCTTAGCAGAAAATTTGTCTGCATTTTGTTCATGCCCAGAGACTTTCTACGAGACTGAGATTAAGCGTGACAGACTGATTAGTCTGACAAAAGATATTTCAAAGAAGCCAAATATTGAGGCAGTGGCATAGTTGTTGTTGGGAGCTTTTAGCCAGATTTATGTTGAGAATCAAGAGCAAAGAGCTCAGAAGGATGATTTGAAATGTTGTGAGTTGATCAGGAAGAAAGCTCCAATAAAGCTATGAAATGCAAAGATAGAGCTGACAGGATCTCTATTGTTGAGAAGGAAAGAAAATGCAAAGAATGGCCTGAGAGCATCACAGGAGGCAGCAGGTCTCCACCCTTTGCAGCCTCAGAATTGCAAAGGTCAGGGACACTGCCTTGGGGAAAAAGCCATATGAGCTTCCAGAATGGCACCCGAATGGAGAATTTGTTCCTTGGAATCAGGGTCAGAGTGCTCAATGATTCAGGTATTTGACTTATACATGCAAGAGAGAATAAAGCCTGCCTACTGCTACAGCTGGCAGCAGACTTAGACATCATCCATGCAGCTGGTTTTAAGTGCATTCAGAATGCAGGGGTTGTGGGGTTAAGAGGTCTTTCACCTAGATTTTAAAAGAAGATCTTGGAAGTCAGGCAGTGTGCCCCTGAGAGGGCAGTGTAAAGCTGTGAGTGAGAAGCCTATCCAGTGAAAATCCTAGAAATTTGCAAAAGCCAGGAATGTGGATCATCTAAGGGAAACTGCAAAGAGGGAGCAAAGCCAGCCTGAGAGAGAAACCATGGGAGCTACCATTAAGAGTTCCATTGGGGCAGAGCCATATGGAGCTTGCAATTTGGCACAGATTGCTTCAGATATTCCACATGCAAGGGCAGGACTTAATTTTGCCCTTCTGGATTTTGGATGTTTTGGTCCCATTGCTTTGATATCCTGTTGTGTGTACATTTTGGAATGGTAATGTTTATCTTGTACATTGAGTGTTGGAAATGTTTAACTTTACTTTTGGGACTCACAGCTAAGAATTTGCCTTAGATCCTGGAGGAGACTTGGGACTTGGACTTTTCAGCAATCCTGAAACTGTTGGGACTTTGTCAACTCTTAGAGATGGACTAAAATGTCTTTTCCATAAAGGGATGTACATGCATTTTGGGGGGCCCAGGGGAAGGATGTTATGGTTTGTGTGTATTTGTCCCTCAGAAGCCTCATGCAAGCATGGGGCAGACTTCTAGAGTTTGTGATTAACTCATGATCCACTGGGATTATGGGTGTAAGTGCTGCTGGGATTATGGGTGTGAGTAATACTCCCAGTCTTGGGCAGATAGCCTGTATGCACTTAAGGGAGACTTGCTCTCTGTAGCCACTGTTGCTGCTACTCCTCCCTTTTGCTCTTTCTCTTTGCCATGAATGGATGCCCTGCCATGTGCCAATCTGCCTTGGAGCCAGCTGTGTATGAACTGAAACCTCCAGTAACTGTGAGCTAAATAAACCTTTCCTTCTTTAATCTTGTGTGCCATGTATTTTTCCCAGCAACGAGAGAAAAGATTTCTGTGCCATTGTATTTCTTCAGGTGAGAAGTATGTATTCATCTCAGATGCCTATTTTTTGATTGGGTCTTTGAATCTGGGGGGCGTCTGAGGTCTTTAAAAAATTCTTTATATGTTGTAGATAGAAATCCTTTGAGGGACAATTGGCTAATTTTTTTTCTTCTCTGTTGGTTGTCTGTGCACTTTGTTGGTATTCTCTTTCAATGTGAAAAAGTTCTTTAATAAGATGATATTCCAGTTGTTCTCTGAAGTATTTCCCAAGCAGTTTGGTTTTTGTTCACGAACTCTCTGCCTACCCCTATATCTTCAAGATTTCTACCTACCTTGTCTTCTATTAGATATAGCATTTCTGTTTCAATATTTAGATCTTTGATCCATTTCGACTTTAATTTAGTGCATGATGATAGATATGAATTCTAATTTTAGTCTTCAGCATATAAAGACATATGTGTGTTTTTCCCGCCCATATATTAAAGCGGCTATCTTTCTTCCAGTGAACATATTTGACTGCATTGTCAAAGATAAGGTGGCTGAGTGTGTTTGTAGTTGTGTCTGCAATTTCTAATCTATTCCACTGGTCTGCAGATCTGCTTTTTCCCAGTACCATGCTGATTTCATCACAGTAGCTGTGTAGTAAACTTTCAAGTCAGGGATTGCGATGCCTCTTGCTTTACCTTTGTTACCTAACATTGCTTGTGCTATTTAGTTTTATTTTCTTATTCTACATGAAGTTTAGGAATGTTTTCTCTAGTTCTGTGAGGTATGCTACTAGTATTTTGATTAGGATTGCATTAAATCTCTATAACAGTTTTGGAAGTTGTTGTGGTTTATGTATAATTGTCCCCCCTGAGGCTTCCTGCAGTCATGAAGGTGGCTTGGCTTCTGGAGTTTGTGATTGATTCTTGATCCAGTGCTGGGTGTGCAGGTGTGAGAGCTACATCATCCTGGGGCAGACAGCCTGAATGTAACACAAGGGAGACAGACTCGCTGTCTGTAGCCATGGACGCTGCTGCTGTTCTTCTGCTCTTGTTGTTTTGCTGCCTTCCGCCACCATGAACAGCTACCCTCTGCCATGTGGCACTCTGCCTTGGATCCAGTCTAGTATGAACTGAAATTTTCACAAACTGTGAGCAAAATAAGCCTTTCCCTCCTTTATTTTGGGTGTTGGGTAATTTGTCCCAGCCATGAGATAAAAGTAGCTCAGACAACTACATTTACTGATTTGCACATGTTGAAGCATCTCTTCATTCCCAGGGTGATCCTCCCACCTTGGCCATGTTGTATAATCTTCTTGATGATTTGTGCCTTGTTTGCTAGTATTTTATTAAGGATTTTTCCATCCTATGTTCATTAGGGAGATTTCCTTATAGCTCTTTTTTTTTTTTTTTTTAATTGGGTTTTTCTGTGGTTTCACTATCAGAGTAATACTTTCCTCCACGAATGAATTATGGAGAATTGCTTTCCTTTCAATTTTATTAAGGAGGTTGAGGAATAGTCTCATTAAATCTTTTCTAGTTTTGAAACATTTAATAAGATTAATACTGTTTCATAGAAATCTTCAATGACTTTTTAAATAAGGGTTCATCTAATATATTTTATATAGTCCTGGATAACTATCACATTGAGAGCTCTTTATTGTTCATCCAGGAGCATACTGCAACTTCTCAAGCCTTTTGAATTATGCTCTTTGTTATTTCCTATATGCTTCATGTGGAGGTATTAAAATATTTCAAATTTGTATCAATAGAAAATATTTTACTTTTAGTTTTCAAAGGTATGTTTGCTAAGTCTAAAATTCAAATAGGATAGATTATTTTTTCTTTCAGTCTTTAATTAGTCTAGCGTCTTACACACTTGATCCTTTTTTTTTCTTCCTAATGAGGAATAAGATGCTATTTAATTTTGTTCTTCCATAGCTAATATTTTTATGTATATGCTTCAATCATGTTTTTTGTTAGAATAAATTTTGGTCAGTTTTGTTTTTGTGTATCTTGGAAAGATTTTATTTAAGTTTCTTGTGCAAAAGGTTCATTTTTCTTGGAAATGTGGTATTATAAGTTGAACTAAATTCAGAAATTTTAAATCTTTAAATATTTATTGCCTACTCCTTTCCACTTTGAGAATTCTAATTATATGAATATAAAAAAAGAACGGAACAGTTAATGCTATTTAATCTTATTAAATGTTTCAAGACAAAAACAATTTTTGTTTTCACTCTGATTTTTTTCCTCTCTTGAATTTCTTATAACTTCTTAGTTATTGTTTTTTTAACAACAAAACTTATATATTCATAACTGGTAATCTGAAAAACTAATTTGCACATAGCATCATGTAATACAGCAACTATTTTTGGATTCCTATTACTTTGCTTAGTGAAATCTTGTGTCATGTATAATACTGTTTTCTTCTATCACTATTTGGCATTTTTTAAAAAAATAATACAGCCTGGCTTGCCCTGTAACTCTCCAGAACCCCTGCCCCCAAGCCCACCAAGTGAGTGAGAACTAGTGTGACTCTTCTGGCCTCTGATCCACCCGAGTTTGGCCCTGTAAGTGTGTGGGAGAACTTTCCTCTTCCTCGGGCACCTTGCCATCCGAGGCCCCGCCCACAAGTCCGCCAAGTGAGTGAAAAGTTTTGTGATACTTTCGGCCCCAGATCCAGCACAGCACAGCCCAGTGAGTGTGTGGGAGAGCTTTGGAGCCCCAAGGGGTTCCCTGGACCAGGGGCACAACAGAGGGAAACCACAGGCCCACAGTTGTGACAGAAGGGCTGCAGCAAAAAGGAGCTGAACACAATAGCTAGACCCACACCAGGCATAACTGGATAATCTCAAACTTAATAGATCAGCACCCGAATCTCATTACGTGCTAAGGTTGTAACTGCACCAAAGCTCTATGCCAAAGGTCATAGGTCACTGTTATACAAAATGACAAAGACAAGGAGAAAAGTGCAATCTCAGTCTTCCAGCCCACCAATGACAAGTGCAGAAGACACAAGCTGAGCAGAAATGAGTGAATTAAGAGAGGCAGAAGCAAAGAAACAACAACAGAAAGGTAAAGAGGAAGTCAAAGCAGAAATAATTTTTGAAATAAAAAAAGAAATCTTTGAAATCATAGCATCTGAAGTAGAGAATCAATTCTCTATGGAAATATATGGAGGAAACCCAATTTGGAAAAAACTCTGCAGTAAAATAATTAATAGCTAACTCTAAAGAAGACATGGGTAAAAAAATAGAGGGGATCAGAAATATGATGGATTCATTGAATGAGCAATACAGGAAAGAAACAGAACGCATGAAACAGAGTCAAAGAGATATAGAAGAAATTAAAATTTCAATCACCAGTCTATAAAACAGTTTGAGTGAAAACGAAGACAGAGTTTCAGATCTTGAAGACGCTGGCACAGCTAGTGAAAAGGTGAGAAAGGATCTCTTAAAAACAACAAGGATGCAGAAAAAAATAATCCATCACATGCAAGATGATACCAAGATGAACAATGTGAGATTAATTGGCATCAATGAGAATGAAGGAGTCAATATAAATAATATAAAAAGAATGTGGGCAGAAGTAATAGCAGAAAACTTCCCAAATATGAGGAAACAATCTAACATTCAGGTAACCAAAGTATACAGAATGTCAAATAACTTCAACACAACTAAAAACACACTGAGATATATAATAGTCAAGATCCCAGATATCCAACACAAGAATACTATCCTGAAAGCCACTAGAGAAAAGAAGCAGATCATATTCAAAGGAAAACCCATCAGAATTATAGGAGACTTTTCTTCACAAATCATGAAGGCAAGGAGAGCATGGAGCAGAATATTTCAAGTACTGTATGAAAGCAAATTCTAGCCCAGACTACTATAACCTGCAAAACTCTCTTTCAAGTTTGATAGAGAAGTGAAATACTTCCACAACAAACAACAACTAAAGAATTTCATGATGACAAAGCCATCCCTACATAGGCTACTGAAAGATGTCCTAGAGAGAGACCACAATGACCAGACCTCCATGAATGAGGACAGAAGAAACCCACTAAACAGCACAAACAATTAAACACAGGATAAAAAGGAGTAAACAACAACAGGTAAATAACACGACAATCATAAGTCAACACATTTCAATTATAGCCATCAATGTAAATGGACTCAATTCACCAATTAAGAGAAACAGACTGGCACAATGGATTAGGAAACAAAATCCAACAGTATGCTATATACAAGAAACACACTTAACTCAAAAAGACAGTAATAGACTCAAAGTCAAAGGATGGAAAACAAATAAAGCATGAAAAGCAAAAGAAAAAAAAACAAAGGATGGAAAACAATACTACATGCCCCAGCACCTCAGAAAGAAGCACGAGTAGCAGTTCGGTTCTCAGACAGTCTCAACTTCAAACCAAGAATGATCAAACGACACAAAGAAGGCCACTATATATTGGTTAGAGGAAAAATTCAAGAGCAAGAGGTCAATTCATAAATATCTATGCACCAAACATGAAAAAAATCTAATAGCCAAGACCACAATCTTAACAGGAGACCTTAACACACTCTTATCTCAAAAAGATAGGTCAACCAGACAAAAAATTAGTAAATAAGTAGCAAAACTGAACCAGAGGTTGGAACAAATGGACCTGGTGGACATACACAGAATGTTCCACCCAAGCACAGCTGAATACATTTTTTTTTCAGCTGCACACAGGTCATTTTCCAAAATAGACCATATACTAGTCCATAGGCCATGCTTAAGTATATGCAAGAAAACAGAAATTACCCTATGCATATTATCTGACCATAGTGCAATGAAACGAACTGAAAGACCAAAGAAACCAGAAAAAACTGCTAAATACATGGAAATTAAACAGCACCCTACTCAGCAATCAATGGGTCAGAGAAGAAATTAAACAAGAAATTCAACAATATCTGCAATTCAATGAAAATTCAACCAGAACTTACTGGAATTTATGGGTTGCAATGAAAGCAGTTTTCAGAGAGAAAATCATAGTTATGGACTCACAATTTAGGAAAACAGAACGGGAACAAATGCACACCCTAATGTTGTTCCTACGCCATCTACAAAAGGAAGAGTAAATGAAACCCAGAGCCCAAAGATAGGAAGAAATCATAGAGATTAGAGTGGAAATTAATTCAATTGAGACAAAGAAAACAGTTCAAAGAATCAACAAATAAAAGAGCTAGTTCTTTGAAAGACTAAATAAAATCGAGCTAACCTCATCAAAAAGAGGAAAGAAAAAATTCAAATACAAGCCATAAGGAATGAAAAGGGTGGAATCACCACAGACCCAGTGGAAATGCAGAAGATTGTCAATAGCTACTTTGAGTATCTTTCTGCTCACAGAATAGAAGACACAGAAGGGGCCAGGGAGATAGCTCAGTGGAATAAGTGCTTGCCTGCCAAGCACAAAGTCCTGAGTTCAATCCCTGGTATCCCAAAACACAAAACAAAACAAAACAAATCAGTTATCCTAGAATAGGAAAGAGCAAAAAAAAAAAAAAAAAAAAAAAAAAAAAAAAAAAAAAAAAAAAAAAAAAAAAAAAAAAAAAAAAAAAAAAAAAAAAAAAAAAAAAAAAAAAAAAAAAAAAAAAAAAAAAAAAAAAAAAAAAAAAAAAAAAAAAAAAAAAAAAAAAAAAAAAAAAAAAAAAAAAAAAAAAAAAAAAAAAAAAAACCCTAAAACTCTTTAAAAAAAAAAAGACACAGAAAAAATGGGAAGATTCCTAGAAAGGTACAAATTACCAAAACTGAATCAAGAAGATAGAACAACTCCGAATAAGCCATTAACAGCCCACAAAATACAAAATGTAATATAAAAAACTTCCCGAAAAAGTAAAGTCCAGGTCCTGATGGATTCATAGCTGAATTCTACAAGAAATTTATGGAAGATAAAATCCCAACACTCCTCAAACTCTTCAGTGAAGTTGAAAAGGAAGCAGTCCTCCTAAAATCATTTCTAGAAGCAAGTATTGTACTGATTCCAAAACCAGAGAAAGAAACAACTAAAAAAGAGAACTGTAGGCCAATCTCCGCCATGAATATAGATGCAAAAATCCACAATAAAATCCTAGCAAACAGAATACAGCAAATCATCAAGAAGATCATACCATGACCAAGTAGGATTCATCCCAGGCATGCAAGGATGGTTCAATATTTGAAAATATATAAATGTAATATACTATATTAATTAATAGACTGATATCCAAAAACTACATGATCATCTCAATTGATACAGAGAAAGCTTTTGACAAAGTCCAACACTCATTCATTTTCAAAACTCTACAGAAAATTGGAATAGATTGCCTCTACCTCAATTTGATAAAAGCATCTATGATAACCCAACTGCTAATATAATTCTAAATAGTAAAAAACTGAAATCTTTTACTCTTATATCTGGTACAAGACAAGGATGTCCTCTATCACCCCTCCTATTCAATCCAGTTTTGGAATCATTAGCTACAGCCATTAGAAAAGAGGGAGAAATAAAAGGAATAAGAATAGGTAAAGAAGTTAAATATCACTACTTGCAGATGACATGACACTTTACTGGGAAGACCCAAAAACTCCACAAAGAAGCTACTAGAATTGATACATAAATTCAGTAGCATAGCAGGATACAAAGTCAACACTCAAAAGTCAATAGTATTCCTCTACACAGATAACAAACACACTGAGAGAGAAACTGTAGAAACAATACTTTTTACAATAGCACCATGGAAAATGAAATACCTTGGAATTCACTTAACAAAGGAAATCAAAGATCTTTTCACAGAAAATTATAGCACCCTAAGAAAAAAGATCATAGAGGATTTCAGAAAATGGAAAGATATTCCATGCTCCTAGATAGGAAGAACCAACATCATGAAGATGGCCATACTCTCAAAATAGTTGTACAGATTTAACACAATCCCTGTCAAACTGCCACCAATATACCTCCCAGACCTAGAGAAATCAACCCTAAAATTTATTTGGAACCATAAAAAGCCTAGAATAGCAAAGGCAATCCTGCCAACAAAGACAAGGCAGGAGACATCACAATTCCTGACTTGAAATTATACTACAAAGCCACTGTGATAAAATCAACATGGTATTGGCAACAAAATAGACATGAGGATCAGTGGAATAGACTAGAAGATGCAGAGGCCTCTATGAACACACTCAGCCACCTGATCTTCAACAAAGGGGCCAGACATGCTTACTGGAAGAAAGATAGCCTCTTTAAAATATGGTGTTAGAAAAACTGGCTTTCTACATGCCAAAAACTAAAACTTGACACAGGTCTATCACCATGCACTAAGCTAAAGTCAAAATGGATTAAAGATCTAAACATTAAAACAGAGACACTCAATCTCCTGGAAGAGAAAGTAAGAGGAACTCTTGAATACATAGGGGTAGGCAAAGAGTTCACGAACAAACATGTATTCACATGGGAAACACTTGAAAGAATTAACAACTGGGATCAACTGTTATTGAGAAGTTTCTGCATGTCAAAAGAAATTGTCAACAAAGTAAAAAGATGACCCACAAATTTCAAAAAAATCTTAAACTCAAACAAAGGTCTGCTCTCTCAAAATTATAAAGAACTAAGATATATTAGGGCCTTCAAATTTAAACACCCATTCCAGAAATGGGCATCTGAGTTGAATACACACTTCTCAGAGGACAAGATTAAAGTCAATAAATATATGAAAAAATGCTGCACATTGCTAGCCATCCATGAAATGCAAGTTAAAACCACATTGAGATACCATTTCACTCTAAAAAGAATGGCTGTCATAAAGAAATCAATCAACAACAAATGTTGGAGAGGATGTGGGGAAAAGAGAATACTTCTCCACTGCTGGTGGGAATGTAGACTGGTGCAACCATTGTGGAGATCAGTGTGGAGACTCCTCATAAAAGCAGGAAATCCCATTCAAGCCAGCTATCTCCCTAGTGGGAATTTTAACAGAGGAACTGAAAATATCGTATCATAGTGATATATGTGTATCTATGTTTATAGCAGCACAATTTGTGGTAGCCAAATCTTGGAAACAACCAAGATGTCCATCACATTAGGAATGGTTGAAAAAGATGTGGTATTTCTATACAATGGAGTATTACTCAGCTATAAAGAATGTTAAACTTGAAGCATTTATATTGAAGTGGATGCCACTTGAACATATACACCTAAGTGAAATAAACCAGACACACATGTGCAAATATTGTATAGTGTCCCTAGTATTAGAAATCAAAAGAAGAAATACAAAGAGAAATATATAACAACATCTAAAAAAAAGTTCACCAGATAGGGTAAACTGAATTGAAAATTTTGCAGGGTAACAATCAGCTTCTCTTCTGGATGGTTAACAACCTAAGTTTGTAGATCAAAAATTGGAGAAATGCAAGGGCTGCAAGGTCAGGCAACATTTTGGCCCTAGCCTTTCAAGGTCAGTGAACACTCAGGACATAGGAGAACCTGTACTGCAACATCATGGAGCTCAATTGTGCCCCACATTTTCTGATCAGGGAGATTATGGAGCCACAGAGGAATGTGATCTATAATCTATAGTGTGCCTAGGGAGAGTCACATGGAGAGAAAACTTTCTCTCAGGCTTTCACAGAGAGCAAACTGGTCAAGCAATGGCTGTGACTCATCCACATGGCTGACATAGAGAAAGGATCTACAGAGTGAGGTACAGGATTACAGGATAAACCCTGAGGGGACTTGACTGACCTCATCAGATACAAAAATTACATTTTTTGTTATGTGGGTCTTGCTTTATTTTGGTATTAATCATCCAGCAGAAAAGTATGAAAATAAAGTATATAAAATAAGGCCATAATAATAAGCTGAGCTGTAAATGGCTCTAATCAACAACTTCTTTGGATAACCCACTATTATTGTGGACTGGTGGACTGTGTTGGATTGGTTTGCTGAATTCAAGCACTACCTATAATAATTGAATGACAATAGATTACCCTGTTTTGACAAGACTAAACAAAAAAAGAGGGATACAAAGGAAGAACCATTCTGTGTCTGTAAAAACAGTACAGTTAGGATAAATATGCAGTACTTTTGCATAATTCTGTGAGAAGAAAGATTTGCACTAATAGTGTTTTGACAGGATATCCTCTCTGTTTCTTGTACTAAGAATAAACATTAGGAAGATAACAATGTAAAAAGTATTAATTATTGAAACTGTACTATAATTCAGCTTTAAAAAAAGATAGGTATACATCTACATTCTCTTAAATCATTGATTAGAGGCATCTGCTCTAATAGTGTTTGTATATAGAGTATCATGTACACACCTTGTACAACAAAAAGCCACTAGGAAAACAATGTGCAAGGTATTAAT
>PVKA01030012.1:0-17868 GCA_004027165.1 Ctenomys sociabilis
ATGTGCGCGAGGGAGGCATGAGCGCGACCTGCCCACGCGGCCAGCCCCTCTGTGGGCTGAGGACAGGTGTGGGGGGAGGGAGCAGTGTGACACACCAGTCCTCAGTCCCTTCCTCCGCTTTTTTTTTCTTTTTTCTTTTGTCTTTTTGAGACAGGGTCTCACTGTGTAGTTCAGGCTGGCCTTAAGCTCACTTTGTAGCACAGGCTGGTCTCAAACTCACAACAATCCTCCTGCCTCAGCCTCCTGAGTGCTGGGATTACAGGCCTGTGCCACCACGCCCGGCTCCTCCTCCACTTTTTAAAAATTACTAACTCTTGAGTCCTAACAAAAAAATAAAAGTTGGATCTTTACCTTACCATTACCATAAAGCAATATATATATTTTTTAAATCTGGTATTTGGTTGCTCTCCACAGGGTCTCACTATGTAGTTCAAACTGGCCTTAAATTCACTATATAGCCCAGGCTGGCCTCAAACTTTTGGCAATCCTGCTTCAGCCTCCCGATTCTGGGATTATAGGTGTGTGTGCCACGATGCCTGGCTCTCTTGTTTCTATTTATGCTTCCTAGATATTTATGTCTTCCCTCCAAAACACTACTAGAAACAAACAAAAAAAGAAAACAAAACAAAAATTATGATTGGGGGCCAGGGAGATGGCTCAGTAGAATAAGCACTTCCCTGGCAAGTGCAAAGGTCTGAGTTCAATCCCCAGTTTCACCAAAAAAAAAAGAAGGAAAACAAGACACCACTAGTTCAAGGATGCCAATTTAAGATCTTGTTCCCAGAACTGTTACTATTTTTTCAAAATCTTGTGACATTGATAAAAATGAAAATTACACCTCAAAGCAGTTTTGATTTGATTTTTAATGAAGATAAAGCTAATTGTCTGTGTATTTGTTTCCTTTTCTGGGAAATCCTACTGAGTGCTAATTTTGCCAGTGGCATCTTTTATGTTTTTCTTTTAAATTTGAATGAGAAAAGGAAAGACAGAGAAATGCTGTGCCTAGCCACTTTCAGCAAGAGGTTGGTGTTACAAGGAAGATAGGACATGGGGACTGGGGAGATGGCTCAGTAGAATAAATGCTTCCCTGGCAAGCACAAGGGCCTGAGTTCAATCCCTGGCTATGCCAAAAAAAAAAAAAAAAAAGAAAAGGAAGACAAGACATTCACCTCCTAATTGTTTCTCTAGAACTTTCTGCTCCCTTTCACCCTTTGGCTTCCCACTTATACTTATCAGATACGCAAGAGCACCGGACCTGGTGACACTCCTGTAGTCGCAGCACTTGAGGGGCTGAGACAGGATGATCGACCTGAGTCCAAGCCAGCCTGAGAGCTACATAAGCCAGCTCAAGACCAGCCTGTAATAAAAGTGAAACCTAGTCCACACACACACACACACACACACACAAAAAAAAGAACAGAAGAAGCCATAGTCATCTAGGCATGGTGACACATGCCCCTAACTCCAGCATGTTGTGAGGATGAGGTAGGAACATTGTAATTGCCCAGCCTAAGTATTTTAACAATTTAGCAAGACCTGTCTCAAAATAATTGTTTTAGCTGGGCGTGGTGGCACATGCTTGTCATCCCAGCACTTGGAAGGCTGAGGTAGGAGGATTGGTGAGTTCCAGGCCGGCCTAAGCGATGTAAGGAAATGGATGTAGCTCAGTGCCCTGGGTTCAAGCCCCCATCGTGGAGGGTGGGGGAACACGCCAGCACTACATGGCTCTAAGAACTGTGGAGATAAGGGGCCAGGGAAATGGCTCAATGGAATAAATGCTTCTCTGCCAAGTGCAAGGGCCTGAGTTCAATCCGCAGTCCTGTAAAAAAAAAAAGAACCATGAAGACAGTTCTGCCCAAACCATTTTTCTGGTGAAGTGGGAGGAGCTAAAAATTTTCCCAAGCTAGTCAATCACAGGAGGGTAAAAAATGAACTTGTATTCTTCCATTTGTAAAATTCTGCCATTTATTTGTTGAAAGATGCTTTTCCAGGAAAGGGGCCTAAGATCGTGCCCCTCTGAGTCACTGACTCATGTTGACCCAAACTCCCTCGTGACTGACTGTACCCAAATGTGAATCAACTAGCCAGTGTGAGGGATGCAAGCCACAGGGAGCAAAAGCATTTCCTCTACTTACCACAGTGAGAGGTACCCAGCCGAGCCTAGGCCTTGCTCTCCCAGCCTCGGAGGTTTCTGACCCCAGCCTAGCCTCAGGGTTGGAGGGTGACTTTTTGTGTGTGTGTGTGTGCAACTGGGGATTGAACTCAGGCCCTTTCTCTTGCCAGGGAAGCACTTATTCCACTGAGCCATCTCCCCAGTGGAGGGTGATTTTCTCACCAGGCTGGAAATGTCATGAGGCTGAGTGGGCACCTGGTCATTTTGTTCTGGCCAGCAGATGTCACTACACCAAACCACATGCTCCAAAGAGATGTCTGGGAGCACAGAAAGGACATCGGGAAAGCCAAGTCCAGACTCCCGTTCTCATGGCACCGCCAGTACCTCTGCAAACGGAGAAGAATATGAACACACATGACAGGATGGTGGCCGGGCTACTGGGCAAGCCCCAAGGGATCTCCTTCTCCAGGGCGTCCCCAGATTGGGTGTGGAGTGCAGCTGCAGGAAGCCCGCAAGCCTTCCAGGCCACTTTGGGGAATGGGGGGAGGGCACACTCGGTAGGGTTATCCAGGAACAGGAACAGGGACTATCGTCTTGGGGTTGTTCCAGCGCCACTGTGAAGCTGATACCTTGGGCAAAGAACTCCACCCACCCTCCACCCTCCACCCTGCCCCTCTGTCCCTTACCTGAGAGCTGTGGGCTGGGGCTGATCCATTGCTTGGGGGCAGGGCCCTTCCTTGCCAACCAGGCTTTGCCTCATGGTGCCAGGACAATGGGAAGGTTCCCAGTAGTTCCAGCTGTCATAACTGGTCCTTCAAGGCAAGTAGAAGCGACACTAGTACCTCAGGGAACAGCCGCTTCCGGCTCTCCCGATAGTGTCAACGTGGGAAGTCTGAATCCTTAGAGGCTGCAGTGAGTGCCCGGGCCCATCCCACACAGCTCTCGGCTCCAGCCCCAATGCCGCAGCGCCTGAGGATGCTCAGTTCCTTCTGCCTCAGGGCCACGCCATATACTCTGTCCTCTGCCTGGCCTGCTTTTCCCTGCTACTCACTTCACCTCTTCCCACTCATCTTGCAGATGTCAGCACAAATGTCACCTCCCTGGGGAAGCTCTTCCCTGAGACCTCCAGATCAGGGTCCCCACATGTACGCTTTTGTCCCACCATTCTCTTCTCCATAGCACTTACCTCAGTTTGCAGCTGTCAGTGTGTGTGATGCTTGAGTTCTTTACCTTCTTTTTTTTTTTTTTTTTTGTGGTACCGGAGATTGAACTCAGGACCTTGTGCTTGCCAGGCAAGCGCTTATCTACTGAACTATCTCCCTGGCCCCCTAGGTTTTTTTACTTTCTATTTCCCTCAACATTCAGCCCAGATGCTAGTTTCCGTGAGGACCTCAATCGCCTTACCACTGCATGCCCAGTGCCTCACAGGGCTTGGCAGTATTTTAATAGGAGCTCATTAACCCCTGGATGTATGCAGGAACTCAAGGGCAGAAATGCAGGAAATTGGTTCCTGTGGTGCGACACACATTCACAGGGCCTTTGCATGTAAAATCTAGTGCTTAATTCTGGCTCCTGTACTTGCTACAGAATCCAGAGAAAGTCTTCCAGATTAGCCAAAGTGGAAGTTACCCTGTGATGCAAATGAAAAAGATTATGGAAAGCAGGGGACTGGGTTATGATCCATGCGTAGGACATAGAAAGGGATAGATTGCAGACTTATCTATCAAGTCCCAAAGGTCATTGCAAAGGGAAGTCGTTTGAAAAACACCCAGCAGACTACGCAGAGAGAGCGTGCGTTCCATGTGCCATCTAACCCGTGTATCCTCCCAACTTAGCATGGTTCCTGACACACAGTAGGTGTTCAAGAACTGTATGTTGCACTGTTTGGTTGTTCAAGCTTTAAGGGGAGAGATTCAGGGCAGGGATAAGGTACTATGCAGTTACTCACTTGGGAAACTCCGGAGGCCAAAAGAGAGGAGAAGTATGAATAGGGTCCAGAAGAGTTCCTTTTACATGCAGAGACAATAGGGACACAATAGACTGTTTCAGGGACATTAGGGCTATTCAAGGCCCATCCTTTGACCTTTTGAGACCATCCTTGGGAAGAGCACTTACCACGCATGCTCACAAAATGCATCTTGTTTCCACCAGCAGGGGCCAGATTCTAAGCGGCATAAATCACTGAGCACTCTCACCCAAGCTCTGATCTCAGTGCCATCACCTCCCTGCCCTCTGCGCCCTGGGGCAGCAAGGCCCGTTGGTTCCTTAGCCATGTTCTACCCTGTTTCCCACCGCAAGAGAGAATCCCAAAAGGTAGTGCAGCAACTTCAGGCCTGAGTAAAACTGGCCCATCTCTCAGGGCAACCGGTGCCTGGACATGGTATTCCTGAGGTCGCAGCAGGGAGGCCAGTAGCCTTGCCCCAAGCATCCCCAGAACCAGCACCCCTGGCATTTAGCCTTCCATCCCTGGCACTTAACCCCCTGGCCCCGTTAAGAAGGGACCTTTCAAATAGTTTTTCTCGGAGCCATGGAGGTTTCAAAAGAATTCTTGTACATTAAGAAAATAAATAAATCCTCCCTGAACAAGAGCTGTTGAGCTGCTCATCCTTTCTTCTTTCCTCTCCCAGGGGTGTGGTACTTGACAAAAAGGTTGAAGACTTGGACTCCCATCCATTAGCCTTACTCCAGCCAGTCCCGCTGGTGTTGCTCACACCGGGTGGTAAAGGTAAAGAAGTCCTGGGCCCCCGGGAAGGGTAAGGCTCCATCCTGGCTCCAAGCTAGCCCGAGGGCACAGGCCTCAGGAGAACAGATAGCAAGCCCTGGTGGAACTGAGGAGTGCAGCTGCTGCGTGAAACCTCGGCTCAGGCCTTTGCCCTTAGCTGCTTGCCCCAGTCCTCCCCACAGCCTGTGCATCACCGAGTAGTAAGTACTGCAGGAGGACCCTGCCCCCAGCGTGCTCCGAGGCATCTGCCAGGCCAAGGCTGCAAACTAAGTAGCCGGAGGGGAGAGGATGGGCCACAGGCGGGGTGCCCGTCACCAACCCCCAGAGCACAGTTCACCAAGAGTTCTCCTTCGGCTGCCCAGTCCCAGAGGCAGGGAGACAGAATCAAGGGCTGAGTCCTCTCTTTGCACCTTTTTGTGGTTACAGAAAGCAAGCACATTTCTGCGCCTAGGTAGATTCTTACCTTCTCTCCCACCAAGCCCCACCTCAGGCCTCTAGTGTCTTCTCTTAACCCCCACAGAGTGTTCTCACTTGCACTGCACACTACTGGTCTTCCTCTAGTTTTTTTTTTTTTTTTTTTTTGGCGGAACCAGGGATTGAACTCAGACCCTTGTCCCCTCCCCCCCCCCCCCCCCCGGCCCTGGCATTTCTTAAGAGTCCTGGCAGGCTTTCTTAAAGGCCAGCAGCACTCTGCCACCCCTCTCACCTTTTTCTCATCCCTCCTTAATCACTCCCACCCCCACCCTATCTCCTACACTTCTCTCCCTCCCCAAGGTAGGAAACTTGGAGGAAAGGGAATGCATTTGGCTGCAGGCCAGCTAGGGCAGGCAGAAATACACAGTCACACTAAGGCCTTCTGTGACATTCAGCTCCCATTCTGGGGGCAGCTAGGCACCACCAACCTCACCTCCATTATTTCTGAGCAGTAGAGACACAGTTTCAGACAGCACAGGGCTGAGGAATCAAGAGAACTGGCTGTGACAGACGAGTCTGCGTTCCTAACTCTGCCCTCTAAACTCTGGGTCCAGGAGTGGAGCTCCAGGTCGTCCCTCCCACAGCACACTGAATACTTCAGTGGTGATTATGGGCAGTCGTTGGAATAGGCCCCGTCACTCCTCACTACTGGATGCTCTTCGGCCTGTCTCCTAACCTAGAGAAGGTTAGGCCTGTTGTACCTACTGTACAGAGAAATCATGAAGAAAGTAGGGTAGTTTAATATGGTCATGTGTGCAAGTTGCTTAGCTTATGGCAAGCACACACCCACACCAGGTGGAAATCTTATTCTATAGTGTGCTGTGGGGCACACAGCCTTCCTTCTTTCCTTCCTTCCTGGAGCCCTGAAGTTACATCTCCATAGTGAGGGGTGCTCCTTGGGCTTTTGGAGGAATGCTGACCTTCCCCCTGCACACAATGGTTCAGAAACCCCAGGATTTAAAAAAAAAAAAAAAAGAAAAGAAAGAAGGAAAAGGGCCCAGGGAGATGGCTCAGTGGAGAAAGCTTCCCTGGCAAGCAAGCACAAGGGAAGAAAGAAAGAAAGAAACAAACAAAAAATTGACACAATTGGTATCTAAATCTGAATTCAGTAATCAAGACCAACCCTCAGGAAGGTACAGAATTAGGTGGTTCTCTGGGGTAGAACTTCCAGGAAAGGTGCCAAATTATGCAATATTATTTTAGAGTGGCATAGAAGAAGGAAGACCAGGGGGCTTCCTACCCCAGCAGAATGTTGCTACTTTGTATCACCAGGCCTTTGCCAAAGTTGAATGGCAGCTGGGGTCACAGAAGCCACTGGTGGAATGTACTGGAACATTCCAGACCCTTCCTCTCCACAATGGAATCCCTGAAAGGCATTGAGCCATCTGCAACTTCCAGAATTGGGTTCAGGTTCTGTACCCTGTACATGACAGCAGGAGAAACCATCCCTCTGCAAGGAACACTATTTTAAGGTGCCGCCAAGCTGCTGAGTGGGAGGGGCATCACCAGTCCTGCCTCTGAGGCCTTTCTTTTTGTTGTCAGAAACTTGGCTGCCAAGGCCATCTTGTTGATCCAGAGCCATCTTGTGGAATAGATGTGCTGGATACAGGAAATCCACAGGAAGAGCCTGGAATAGACCTAACTCAGTCAGGGCTGAGGCTTTGGCCAGGAGGTAACCAGGCCTCGTTTCTTCAGGCAGTGGCCAATTCATAGAGAGGCTGACGTCTGAGTCCCTCATCGGCACACATCCCTCCCCAGCCCCCGACCTGATTCTCTGTGTATAACTAACTCCCTTTACGTAAAGAGGATGCACAGAATGATTTTTAAGAAAAGAAGGGCTGGATTGCAGCTCAGTGGTACAGCCCTTGCCTAGCGTGCATGACACCCTAGGTTTGATGTCCAGGACTACAAAAAACAAGAGGAAGAGGAGGAGGAGAGGGAGGAGGAGAAGGGGAAGAGGGGGAATGGGAAAAGAAGGAGCAGAAAAAGAAGAGGCATCAGGCCTCACACACCTGGGGGCTTCCTGCCTTCAGTCTGGAGCTTTCTTTCTTTCTTTCTTTCTTTCTTTCTTTCTTTCTTTCTTTCTTTCTTTCTTTCTTTCTTTCTTTCTTTTTCTTTCTCTCTCTCTCTCTCTCTCTCTCTTTCTTTCTTTCTTTCTTTCATGTACTTTTTGTCTTTCTGAGACAGGATCTCACTATGCAGTGTAGGCTGGCCTTGAACTCACTGTGTAATCCAGGCTAGTCTAGAATTCACGTGCCCCTCCTGCCTCAGCCTCCCTAGTGCTGGGATGACAGGTGTGCACCACCAGGCCTGGCTAGTCTGCAGGAACTTTAGCCTTCAGTTTTCAAGAGTGATCAGAGATACTAGTCAGAGAAGCAATTGTATACTTACATGACAATGAATCGGTATTGCTGGGTGTAGTGGTTTGCCCTAGCTGCAAACAGGAGATAGGACAGCTCATGGGACCTTTCACTCAGGACAACAAATGTAAAATGGCTTAGGAGAAATTTTAATGCTACATAAATTGGTTTATAAAAGTATAGCCAAGCCAGGCGTGGTGACGCAGGCCTGTAATCCCAGCACTTGGGAGGCTGAGGCAGGAGGATTGTTGTGAGTTCAAGACCAGCCTGAGCTACAAAGTGAGTTTAAGGCCAGCCTGAACCGCATAGTGAGATCCTGTCTCAAAAAGACAAAAAAAAAAAAAAAAAAAAAAAAAAAAAAAAAAAAAAAAAAGTATAGCCAAGGCAGAAGGATCACTGTGAATTCAAGGCCAGCCTGAACTAGATAATGAGACCTTTTCTCAGAGAAAGGAACGGAAGGAGGAAGAGAGGGAGGGAAGAAAGGAAAAATTCATATAATAGAAGAGAGAGGGGAAAGAGGGAGGGAGGGAGGGGAGGAAAGGGAAGGGGATGGGAGAGAGAGAAGGTACAAACAATGTGTAATCTTGAGGGAATCCTTAGTATCTGACCAGGTCAGTTGAACATTTGGAGAAAGCAAACTAAAACTGGAAATTGAAGCAAATAGTGGTGAAGGTTGTCTCTGTTACTCTTCTCTCATTCCTGGGACAAATACCTGACACCCAAAATGAAGGAAGGAAAGATTTATTTAGCTTACATTCAGTGCAGGTTTCTTTCTTTCTTTCTCTCTTTTTTTTTTTTTTTTTTTGTCTTTATGAGACAGGGTCTCACTGTGCAGTTCAGGCTGGCTTTAAGCTCACTTTGTAGCTCAGGCTGGTCTCGAACTCACAACAATCCTCCTGCCTCAGCCTCCCAAGTGCTGGGATTACAGGCCTGTGCCACCATGCCCAGCTGCAGGTTTCGTTCCATACTCAGCTGGCTCGGAGGCAGAGTGAGAGTGGCCTGTGACAGAGGGCCGCAGTCCAGGGTGGCAACAGAGGGCAAAGGGAGGCTGCACTCAGGCAGCGGGCCAGCCTCCTCCCCTCCTACACTGTAATGCAGATTACCTGCCCCAGGGTCGGTGGTGCAGCATCCACAGCCACAGCCACAATAATGAATCACAAGGACCGCAGGGAAGGGGGGGGGGGGGGACGACACGACAGCTAGACACAAACCATAGCACAGGGGAAGTTGCATGATGAAGGGGACTCTCATTCTTCACGACACACACAACAATTGCCTAAGAATTTGTAGTGGTGCTTGGCAGTCACTGATTGCAAAAGCCCTTTGAAGAGCCAAAATTGTTATAGATAACAATAAGCTTTGGAGCCCATGTCCCCGAATCTAAACAAAATTCAACACAAGCCAGTTTGCAAATCATTCGTTCCTTCTGCTATATTTATAACATCCTTTAAAAATATTTATTTTGGTTTTTTTCTTTGTTGTTTTATTTTATTTTATTTATTTATTTATTTATTATTTTATTTATTTTTTTTTGTTGTTGTTTTATTTTAGACAAGGTCTCACTATGTAGTTCATGTTGGCCTCAAACCTGCAGAGATCGTCCTGCCTCAGCCTTCCAAGTGCTGGGATGACAAACGTACACCGCCATGGCTGACTTATAATACCCCTGAATTGGATTCCGATGCCTCTTAAGGTCTACCTTCTCCATGCATGGTGTGAGGAGACAGTGGTGGAATCCAAAATCGCACAGAGGATGTCCAGAGCACTAGAATAGTTTAGAATTCATTTGCCCCAGGGACAGTACCACCTTTAAGATGACTGACAGGATAGTAAAGTAGTAATCTGAAGGGGGAGCTAAGCGAATGGCTTTTGTTTTTTTGGTATTGGGATTGAACTCAGTACCTTATGCTGCTGAGCTATGTCCCTGGCCCAAATGGGAGTTTTAGTTTGCATGTAGTTCACTGGGATGGACTGAGCACCTCGACTCCAAAGATACCTGGGGCAAGGGCAGGGTCTTGCTCTTTATCTAGGCTGTCCTGAACTCACTGTGTTAGCCCGCCTCAGTGTCCTCCTGACTCAGCCTCCTATGAGGTGGGAATCACAGGCATGCTCATGGGGCTCCCTGCAGCAAACACTTCCATCTCTGTTGGGCATGCCTGGGGAGTGAGGTGGGACGTGCCCTTGCAACTAAAGGGCTACTCCAGGAACCCCAATCACACACTCAATGGAATAGAGTGTATTTAATCCATTTTTCTGTGGGGCCATGTTTTTACGCTAGTCACAGTGCTAGACTGTGGGGGAGAGATGGATACACCTGTTGGCCTTAGGAAGCTTTTCTATTAAAAAAAATAAGGAATATTAGCCTAGGTATCCCTGGAACATAGGGGCCATCTCCCACTGTGACCTTACGTTGGGGGCGGGGCACAGGTATAACTGTCTCTTGGTGCGGTGGCACATGCCTACAATCCCAGCTACTCCTCCTCCAAGGCAGAAGGATTGCAAGTTTAAGGTCAGCCCAGGTAATTTAGCATTACCTTGTCTCAAAATAAAAGGAACTGGAAGATGTAACTGAGTGACAGAGCACAGTGGTTAGAGCACTTGCCAAAGATACGCAAGGCCCTGGGTTAGATCCCCAGTATAGCAAAGATAAAATACTTGGGAGGCTGAAGCAGAAAAATTGCAGCAAGTTTGAGGCCAGCCTGGGCTACATGGTGAGTTCAAGGCCAGCCTGAGCTGCATAGCAAGACTTTGTCTCAAAAAAAAAAAGTAAATAAAGATTAGCTGTTTCTCCTACTCTCTCACGTGCCACATATAATGGATCTCTCATCTATAAATTCCTTATATTTTTATTTATTTATTTGTGGTGGAACCGGGGATTGAACTCAGGCCCTGTGCTTGCCAGGGAAGTGCTTATTCCACTGAGCCATCTCCCTGGCCCTATATTTTTGTTTTAAAAAGTTTGATTGAAGAATAACTTACATACCATACAATCTACCCATTATGCATGTGTCATCTTACATTTTTGTTTGTTTGTTTGTTTATTTGTTTTGCTTTTAGTTAAATTACAGAATAGTGAACCAATGTCACATTCCAGTTTAGGAATATTCCACTGGCCCAGAAAATTCTGTTGGTTCTGTTTGCAGGTAATCTTTGCTCCCAGCCCCCACCCCAGGCAAGCACGAGCTGCTTTCAGTCTCTATAAATTTGCCTTTTTCTGGATGTTTTGTACACCAAGGTCATACAATATGTGGTCTTTCGTGTCTGGCTTCTTTCACTTTGCATAATGTTTTCAAGTTCTGTCCATGTCGTGCACAGCACCACTCGAGGAGTCTGTTCCTTTCTATTGATAATAGTATTCCACCGAAATTCTTGTAAAAGTCATTTCTGTGTTGAGATGACACTATGCTACGCTGCGTGCAGGAGGCCTGGGCCTCTTCATTCTCTGAGTGGCCTGGCCGTTTTCTTCCCTAGCCTGAGTTTCCGTTCCTCCATCCCATTGTGACTGAGGGGAATGAATCACATGCTTCTCTCCTGTCCCTCCCGGTTATTTTCTTCTAAGAATTTGTGTGCTTTTTCATGGTCTGGCACTAGGCCCAATATTGTAGAATTTTAATGTTTGTCTTTCCACATTTCCTCTTTACCTGCCTGAAAATTTCCGCCACATCATTACTATCGAGGATGAGGCCCCTTCATCTTTAAAAAGCTACGATTTGACAAGAAAATTGGATTCCCACTGAGAACAACAAGAGAGCTAACTGGGAAATGGCCTCCCATCTAGATGAAGGCCGCATGCAACCATGAGGGGACCAAGGAAGGAAGCCGAACTTGGTGGGCCACTGCAGGGGACAAAATGTGTCCGCGAAAGCCTACAAGGTCAAAATCCAGGTCGGCTGGTTACCCTGGGAGTCGCAGGGAAGGGTTTCAGGGAGAGGGGGGCTTCCAGCATAGAGGTGCTAAGGGATCGGACCCCTCCCTACCCTGTCCCCTTAACCTCATTCACTCTGCACACCTCCTTCCCAACCCCTCTCAGGCTGCTCTGCTCCTTCGTTCTGACCCCATTTCCTCAGGATCTTGTTCCCTGGTTCCCTGAGGAGCTGGGCCTGACATTTCAGACTGAGGCTGAGGAAAGGAGGTAGGTCAGCAAGAGGCACTTGGAGCCTGCGTCATCTTCTTTGCTGTTTTTATTATTTTGGAATGAGGGGGCCAAAGACGTAAGTGCACAGATGTTTACCAAGAACTTCAGAGACGGGGCCTGGGGGCCAGGGTCTTTGCGGAGTGATTGTCACTAGTTATTGCAGTTTGGAGGGTGCAAATTTGGAACTCCCATTCTTGCAAGTTGTTGTAGCCTAAATGGGTGCCCTGGGCCCATTCAGGTGTCCCAGGGGTAGGGCAGGGAGAGCCTTCAGAGCCCTCAAGGTCCTGTGATGGCAGTGTTTAATCCAGTAGATAAGGCCACAGTTACCCACAGCCTCTTGTCCTTCGTGGTCCCCAAGGTCTTACTACCTTTAAGATCCTGAAGCCTTATGGGGACTACTTGGGGGGAGTCACGATACCTTTGGTTCACTGCTATAGGAAACATAAGTCCAGTTTCTTTCTTTCTCCTGAGATAGGGTCTTGCTGTGTAGTTCAGGCTTGAGCTCACTATGTAGCCCAGACTGGCCTTGAGGTCTCAGAGTTCCTCCTGCCTCAGCCTCTCGAGTTCTGGGTTTACATGTGCTACCATGACCTGCCAAGTCCAATATCTTGAGTCCTCATTTATTTGTCACAGCTGTAGACATCCCAAGATGAATCTGGAATGCAGGGTCTAAGCATTTGCTGTTTGAACCCTAAAAAGCAAGCAAGTGTCCTAGACCTGAAAAAATATTGATATGCTTCGTGTGGGGAACCCCCCCCCCTTTGAAGGTATTCTTTTCTTTCTGTATTTAGGACAGGGTCTACAGAGTCTCGCTATGTGTAGATCAGCCTCTGATGTTCCTGTTTTCAGCCTCCCAAGTGCTGGGATTACAGGCGTGCATCAGGCCGGCCTCTTGAAGGTTTCTTTTTTATTTTCTTTAATTAATTAATTTATTTAGGTGGTACCAGGGATTGAACTCAGAACCCTGCACATGGCAGGCAAGCACTTATTCCACTGAGCTATCTCCCCAGCCCCCTCTCTTGAAGGTTTCAACACCTACTTCTAACCCAAAGTCTCTGAAACTAGGAACCAGGTTAGGCTTCTCAACTGTGATTGCATCTAACCCAGTGCCACTTCTCCATGCAAGCCCCGAGGCCTCCTAGGGCTGTGAATTCCAGGATGGAGACCACATTTCGAACATTACTGTCGTTCCTTAGTGCCTAGCTCAGAGCCACAGTGGTCATTTCACTAAGTGTGTGATGAGTGCATTAACCATGGGCAAGTATTGACAAGGATGGCGGCAGGCACGGTAACAAATTGTTCTCAAAAGCAAGAAAATGCTTCACAGTGCAAGGGTCTCCTCTTAGCACACAGCCTCCTGAAACCCTTGCAGCGGCTTGCTTTATCAGGAGACAGACAGGGGCCAATCTCAGGTTCCTACCACACTCATGCCAGAGAAAGCTATCGGGATAGAGGGAGCAAGGACCCCCGGCTGCACATGACACCTAGTGAGGAGAGGGCAGATTTCCCTGTACATGCCTCCTGCTCCTTCAGCTAAGGTCAACTTCAGGAGTTTTGTGTTTTTTTTTTTTTTTTTTTTGTTGTTGTTGTTTGTTTGTTTGTTTTTTGTCCTCAGCAACTTATCAGGAAAGACTGTAACTTTGTAACTTTTTGATTCTGAAGATTCAATTCTTCAGCTGTGCCACCTCCAGTAGCTCTTTTTTCACTTCAATTCCTGGTACTCTGGCTTTCAAATAAAGTTTAGAGTCTCCAAGACAAAAATGCATCTGTACTAGGGTATGGCCTATTCTCTTTTTCTAGTACTACACATGGAATCCAGGCCCTTGTTCATGCCAGCCAAGCATTCTGCCACTGAGCTACTCACCTGGCCCAGTTGTTTTATCTTTATTTAAAAAAAAAAAAAAAAAAAAAAAAAAATATATATATATATATATATATATATATATATATATATATTTTGGCAGAACTGAGGATTGAACTCAGATACTTATGCTTGCCAGGGAAGTACTTATTCCACTGAGCCATTTCCCTGGCCCTGTTTCATCTTTTGAGAAAGCCTCGGGGGTTGATGGAGCAGGGGAGTTCTGACATAGGGATAAAAAGCCACTTGACCAAAGTTGTCTCAAGATTCCTTATCCAAGGCTCTTTACCTCTAATATATGTTATACAGTTCAAAACTTAAAAACTTTTCCTCATCTCCCACGATGTTTAAAAACCTGTATGTTAGCCAGGTGTGGTGGTGTATGCCTGTGATCCCAGCACTTGGGAGGTTGAGGCAGGAGGATCACTGTGAGTTTGAGACCACCCTGGACTACAAAGTAAGTTCAAGGCCAGCCTGAACTGCATTATGAGACCCTGTCTCAAAAAAGACAACAAAAAGAATCTACACATGGAGGGGTCCGCAGTGCTATATCGCCTTCTGGTTCAGGGCCTTTTGGCTAAGATCAAGTCTTCAGGCAAGGACAGATTTTTAATAGGCCAATTGGCTCAGCCTTTTTCTGTCAGGGCAATGGTCTGGAGCAGTGACAGTGAGTCTTTTGGAGCTTGCAGGAGTAACAAACAGCTCACTAGGGCACGTGTGCCATGGATTTGTCACCACTGGTTCGAGTGTTGATTGGGACAGCATTTGAATCTGGAGCCAACACTAGGTCAAGACATAAGTCTTGAGTCTGCCACTGATTAACAGGATGACCTTGGATAAATCATTTGGCCTCCGCGGCTTCGCCTGTTGTACAACAGTAACGTTTGTGCTTCCTACCTTGCATGCCTGCTATAAGAATTAAGCGAGATGATAGATGGGAAAGTTATAAAACACTAGACAAAGTTTAACTTTTTTGTTTTTAATTTATGTATTTGGTACAGGGTCTCACTACGCAGCTTGGACTCAAAGTGATCCTTCTGTTTCAGCCTCTTTAGTGCCAGGATTACAGGTATGAGTCATCACACGTGGTTTCAGTGGCCAGTTTAGCACAGGGCCAGTGTGGCATATGGTACCAGGGATCAAACCTGGGTCCTTGTGCTTGCCAGGCAGGTGCTTAGACCACTGAGCTTTCTCCCCAGCCTGACAAATGTTAACTTTAATATCTCAGCCAGACTCAGATCTTTAGAGACTCTATATAAAATATAAATAGTAAACCTTCCGTGTTTATCAGAAAGTTTTACAAGCATGGGGATTAGGGGCTTAGTCCTGGAGGCAGGCTGCCTGGGTAAAGTTGGGCACCTTGTTTCTCCTTGAGGCTTCAGTAAAGAGGATCTGCCTCACAGGTGTGATATTGAGCATGCAGTGAGGTTATTTATTTGTTGTGGTATCAGGAATTGAACTCATCATGCCTGCCATGCAATGAACTAATATGTGCACAGTTTAATGAGTGTTAGTTGCTACCAGTTTTGCTTTTATCAATGAAGTTATGAGGCAAAGTGGTCCAATAAGAGATAAAGAAGCTGGGTGTGGTGGCACAGGCCTGTAATCCCAGCACTCGGGAGGCTGAGGCAGGAGGATTGTTGTGAGTTCGAGACCAGCCTGAGTGACTAAGTAAGCTTAAGGCCACCCTGAACTGCATAGTGAGACCCTGTCTCAAAAAGACAAAAAAAAAAAAAAAAAAAAAAAAAAAGATGATGAAGTTCTGAGGTAGAAGCCAGAAGGACTCACCTCTTTGGATTTTAGTTTCCCCACTTAAACCCTGGTAAGAACCTAAAGTTTGCCTCTTCCTGGTAAGCTTGCAGGTCTTTAAAAAGTGCAGGAATGGGGCCAGGGAGATGGATCAATGGAATAAGTGCTTCCCTGGCATGCACAAGGGCCTGAGTTCAATCCCTGGTTCTGAAAAAAAAAAAAAGAAGTAGAAAACCTTGGAATGGTTAAAGATGAAAAACAGTATTAATGCAAGATATTCTTAGAACCAAACTAAGACTATAATGATTGAGTTTTTAATCAGTACATCAATTTTTTGCTGTTTCTCACCTGCCTTTGGTAAAGTGGTCACTGGGGGCAGACAGCTCAATAGAATAAGAGCCTTCCAGGCAAGCAGAAGGTCCTGAGTTCAACATCCCGTACTGCAAAAAAAAAAAAGGACAAAAAACCAAAGCAAGACAAAACAACAACAACAACAAAAACAAACGGGAAAAAAGTGGTTTCTTTCATGAAAAAGGAGGACAGAAAGGTTTTGGTCAACCAAAAAATTCCCAGGTTGTATTTTTTCCCTTCGTCAAATTCTGAACCAAATCCTTCAAACCCATAAGACTGCAGTCTTTGCAAAGAAAGCCTGCAGGTTGTGCCATTGCTTCACCTGACCCGCACGATAGGCTGATCTAATACCCCGCCGGCCCTGGGATCCGGCCCTGGGATCCGCACTTCCGGTATCTGCTTCCCATGTTTAATCCCAGCGTGCCCTCTCCTGTACCTTCCTTCACTTTGATTGGCTAGAGTGGCTTCAGGGAATACCTTCTTTTTCCCATTAAACTGGGCAAAAACAGAAATAGCAAGATAAATCTGTAGCAAGATAAAAAATAGAATTCATAGCTAAATATAAATCTAGAGGGAATTATCCAATTATTTGGATGGTCCCTTATCACGGACAATCCAGGGTTGACTGACTTTTGCTTTTTCCATATATAGAACAAATGGTTAACGACTACAAGAGCAATATGTTTTCTTTTGATGAGTAGTCATTTTTAATGTTACTTTAAGCATAATTTTCTTCCCCAAATGCCTTTATGTGTTACAGCATGACTGTCGAAATTGCATACATTCCCTTCAGGGACCATCCAGTCTCAGTTTTTGACTTGTAGGTCAGAGAGCCCTGAACTAGGAAGACCAGGATTTGCTAATGGAGTACCTTTGCAAATTTGGCAAGTTTCTCTGTCACTCTGGTGCTTCTGTTCTGTCGAGGTGGACTTGGAATTGCCGAATCCCTGCTCTCTTTCTGTGTCCCAATCTCATTTACTCACCAACAACTGTTTTCTCAAGGTTGGACCAACCCCCATTAGAAGTTGGAAACGTGGAAGACAAACGTGGGCGTCACATGAAGCAAGGTAGCCATTAAGTGCATCCATATAATACAAATCTCATGCAAATTATATGCAAACTTTACAGTACTTTGTGGAATCTTTTTTTTTTTTTTTTTTTTTTTTTTTTTTTTTTTTTTTTTTTTTTTTTTTTTTTTGTCTTTTTTGAGACAGGGTCTCACTGTGCAGTTCAGGCTGGCCTTAAGCTCACTTTGTAGCTCAGGCTGGTCTCGAACTCACAACAATCCTCCTGCCTCAGCCTCCCTAGTGCTGGGATTACAGGCATGCGTCACCACGTCCGGCTCTGGAATCTTTTTTTTGAACTCAGGCCCTTGTGCTTGACAGGGAAGCGCTTATTCCACTGAGCCATCTCCCCGGCCCCTACTTTGTGGAATCTTAATTTGGAGCTTGCAAGCAGCGCTGAGAGCCTGAGGATTTAAAACTAACGTTTTTAAGTTAAACTACATGTAATGCCTTTTGAAATTATAACTCCATACTACTGGGACTCAACAGCTCTAAGTTTGACACTCCACCCCCCACAAAGAGTTCTCAAGTGTTTGATTCCAACCTATACCGGACCCCGCCCCCTCACAGGCTGAAGTCACGTGACATTATATTTGCATACTACCTGGGACTGGGTGTGACGCTCCCCTTTTCTGAGAATTTTCATTGGTGGCGCTGGAGAACCAGCCCTTTCGGGACCGCCCAATCAGCAGAGCCTCGGACGCCGGCCAGCCGGCAGAGGCGGGGCGGAGGTGGGGTCTTGGTTTGGATCGCTAGGCATATTTACCAATCCATCCTCGGGAAAGGAAGAGTTCTCCGAGGATTGGTTGAGGGGGGTGGGTCTGGAACTCTGTAGCCCAATTAAAGCTCTGGACTGAGAGGGCCAGTCCCCGCCCCGTAGGACAGATAAGCAGCGACAGCGGGGGTTGGGGTGACTGTGGAGCTGGTCCTGGGTCTGAGGCGGGCTGCTGTCCGGGCGGGCGATGGCGGGGGCCGCAACGGGCGGTAGAGGCGGAGGTGCCTGGGGTCCGGGTCGTGGAGGGGCCGGGGGGCTCCGGCG
>PVKA01030013.1:0-27718 GCA_004027165.1 Ctenomys sociabilis
CCGGCTTCCGGGTTCTTGTTGCTGTGCCTGGGTCCCGCCTATTTAGGGAAATGCCCGCCACTTTTTGTGACTCTGCCAATGATATGCGAACACATGTACAACTGTGATTGATCTATGAAACCTATATAGCTCGCTCTGGCAGGAAGTTCATTGTTGCTTGCACGTAGGACGCCGCGGCTAGCGGACGCATGTAGAGGCTCGCATCCCGATCCATAAAGGCTTGCTGAACCCGTTGCTGAGTGTCTGAGTGTCTTCTTCCGCGGGACGGGAGCGGCGCCGGACACAGGTGCTTTTCTTTGCCACACCTATTACAATTTAGAATGCAGGAGAAATGCTCTGGATATATTTCCCATCTTGTCACACTGAAGAGTAAAACATCATGTATTGCTGCCTCCTGTGCAGCTCTCAGGGGAGGAGGGGTGGTGCCAGGAGCAAGGGGATTGCAAAATAAAGATAAGAGAAAAAGTTCAGGTCAGGTGGAGCGCTCTCTCTCAGGGTGTGGGGAAAGGAAATTCTCAATCACCACAGTGGCATTTATTTTACATTTGACAAAGCTAGAGTCATGTGTCACGGGGCTACCTAGCAACAAATAGTAAGTAGGGCATGTCTCAGGAAGTGTTTCTCCACACCGAAGTAGATCGGTTGCCTCAGGTACTCTTCATTCTCAAACCCAGCCTTGCTTTCGCCAACATGTGACCAATTTCCAGCCTCAACCACTCCTACAAGGTGTGCAGGTACTGGGATTTAATCACAGTAATATTTACTACTTCAACAAGTATCTATCTCGCCGGGCGTGGTGGTGCATGCCTGTAATCCCAGCACTAGGGAGGCTGAGGCAGGAGGATTGTTGTGAGTTCGAGACCAGCCTGAGCTACAAAGTGAGTTAGAGGCCAGCCTGAACTGCATAGTGAGACCCTGTCTCAAAAAGACAAAAAAAAAAAAAAAGAAAAAAGAAAACAAGTATCTATCTCTCTCTTTCTCTCTCTCTCTCTCTCTCTCTCTCTCTCTCTCTCTCTCTCTCTCTCTGTCTAAACTAAGGAAGCTTTTGATGCAATTTAAAGTTAGAAACAATAACTCTCAGAATATTTTAAGCATTGGTTCATACAGTCCTACTAATATATCTGCATCAAAACATCATTAATTTTTTTTCTGGTTTTCTCAATACTTTATAACTAGATATCCAAAAACATGTGAACAATAGATAAAAGTTCAAAGAAAAAAATCAATTAAGTGCCAGCGAGATAGCTCAGCCAACTAAAATGCCTGCTTAGGTGAGTTTAGGCAGGGTTCAGTCCCCTGTATCCCATGCCCCCCCAGGGTGAGCTGAGCCAGGCAGTCTCAGCATGGTGGTGCACACCTGTAATCAGCTGGGGAAGCTGAAAACAGGAGGATCACCACGAGTTCGAGCTGCATAGGGAGACCTTATAACAACCAAATGCATGTATTAATTATTGTAACTGTCCTATAAAACTGCTTAAAAGAAATAAATGAATAGGAAAAGATTCCATTATTTTTATTCATATATTTAAGCTCCATAGATGTAAAGTGTACATACAATTTCAAAGAACACACACACTTTCAGGCATAAATTTATAGGGAAAAAAAGCAAGAGCTGTTATCATTAGGAAACCTAAATATGAAAGATGTTGAACTCTGCAAAATTTAATACTCTGAGAAAACAGAATTAAACTAAAGTATCTTACACAAATATGAACTTTGGAGTGTGTATCAGTTATCTACTGCTACATCATAAGTTACACCACAATAATAAGCTTAAAGCTACATCCATTTATCATGTTAAATAAGTGAGACGTCTCTTTAGGGTAGATGGTTTATGTGGTTTACATTCTACAGTACAAAAATTATAACATCACTCAGGTTGTGCTCTTTTGTGGAAGCTCTGGAAAAGAATGTGCTTCCCGGCTTATTTAGGATATTGGTCCAATTCAGTTCCTTGCAGTTCCAGGACTGAAGTTATTCCCCTCCTGAATCAGCACCCACGCTCACTCTGAGAAGGAGCATTGAGGAAAGGCTTCCTAAACAAATGGTGCTTAACATGTGACTGTATGACTGAAGTTAAGTAGGCAAAGAGCACAAAAGTTTGTTCCCAACAGGGCAGGCTTGTGGTGTGAGGGAGAGGGTTGGTATGAGAAATAAAATAAAAAATAAATTATAAAAGATTCTGATAATAGTCCCTTTTCCCCCACAGGACAAAGAACTGGTAAATAGTCTTTATTGGTATGATATCTTGTTCATCTTGGGAGTATTCCACATGGTCCTTCCACCTCTCTCACTCCCCCATGCCCTTTCCTCCATCTCTGGGACTCAACTGTCTGTAGGAGGTGATAGTCTTTATTTATTGACCAGAACAGAGAGTTCTGCCGCTCTGTGTCCTCAAGCAAGAGGAGCATGGCCAGATCTCACCTGCCACTGCAGCTTCTTCATAGAATCAGGTTCCATCATGACTGTGTATGCACCTGAAATGCTAGAATGGCTTTTAATTTAACAAGAGGTTGGGTAAATGTCTTAGGGGAAAGATTCATGCCATTCTGTGCCTCTGTAACAGAGTTAATTCTTCATCTGGAGACTGGTGTGTGGAGCATTAATGCTCAGCCACTTTACACCTAATATTATGGTGACTTCACTGGCTGTTCTAGAAGCTAAGATAGCAATAGAAATCAGTATAAAATATAAAGAAAGGCAGCATAAGTAGACCCAGGATCTAGAATCATTTTTAAGGCTCTGTGGTTTCCATTTCAGTGATTTCAAAACTCTTTTACTGTAGGACTTAACCCCAGATTTCAATCCTGTGGCTTGTTTTCTCAGACAAGAGCAAATCTAAATTTCTTTTGCTTTGTACCCATCAGTTGAGCAAAGGGACACATCTGCAGAGGGGAACATCGATATGGACTGAGGATTCTGGGAAGGAAGAAGGACCAATGCACATGTACATTTTGCATTGTTCCCTAATCTCTGAAGCTGCCCAAGATTTAGCAGAACACATACATTTTCTCCAACTTAACCTCAGTGGCAATGCCCAAGGGACTGCAGAAAGCTCTTGAATTCTGATCTGACCTGAAAGGAACATTCATTAAGACATGCTGAGGGCTGGCTCACCAAGGGCAAGTGTGGGGAGAACAGCAATGAGAAATACACTCACTCCTTCCATAAGCTGTGTGTCTCTTGAAAGAAAATATTTCCTTTACACTTGTATCCTCCAAACCTAAAAATGTTGCTCAAAGATGAACTCTATCCATGTTTTGTAGTAAACTGGTCTTGCCAGCTTTGTGACAGATGTCTTAGAGACAGAATGATGCTGAAGCTGATGGCAATAATTCTGGTAAAGAAACCAAAGTAGGAGAAAGGAAAAGAGAGAATCCTGGCCTGTGTGAGAGTCTACCCTGCTTTCAACCTAAGGCAAGAAGGCACTTGGGTAGAATGTTTTACTTTCTGGATAAAGAGAAGAGAGGCAGGAATGACACCTATACCTCTATAAAAGGATCAAAGGATGAGCAACATTCATTTAAAGAAGAAAAGGGCTAATGAATGCTTGATATTTGTCAAATGATTCTTAAATATTACATGCTAGGATTTTTGACACCAACTTTTCACTTCAGACCGAGACCCAGGGTTTTGACTTCACTGAGGTCATTCTAAAAGTCGGGGCTGGAGTTTGCAGCCAGGCCCCTATCGTGGTCTGTGTTATTATAGTTTCTAGGTGGATAGTTCCTCAAAGCCTCGTGTACTCACAGGCTAGGCTTCCGAAAGGTGATAGGGTTATCAGTGATACAGATGATTTGCTGTTTGGAGACAGGGCTCCTATAGAAAGAGGTGGGTGCTGGGTTCATGCCCTGGGAGGGTGCACCTCCCTTCCTGGCTCCCCTCTGCACTCTCTGCTTTCTCAAGCTCACGCCCTGAGCAGCAGCTCTCCTCTGTCATGTTCCCTGCCATGCTGTTCTTCCTTGCAGCCAGCTGACCAAGGACAGAAATGTGAGCCAACACAAAGCTTTCCTCTTTTAAGTTGTCGGTGTCAGGTATGGTGGGGGTCAGCAACAAATAAAACAACTAGGACGGTGCCTGAACTCCCTCCTGCTCTACTGCTGCTGAAACTTGCCCTTGCAGAATACAACTGAGGGTGCAGCCTAACAGCGAACTAGTCCTGGTGATCTGTCGCAATGGCATCTCCAGCTAGATTTTTCCACAGATGTCTCTGCTGCCATGCCATTCAGGCAAGGCTGGACACATACATTCCCAGTTCCCCCCTGCCTTCAACCACTGCTGTCCTTTCCTGGCAAGGGAGGGCAGCCTGCAGCAAAGACCAGTTGGACAGAAGCAACCCTTAGCATGTGTGTTCCTGGGCCCAGGAGAAGGCACTGAACCATATTTCTACAGATCCCTCTGGCTATGGGAAATGCTGGGCTTCAATTAAACCAGAAAGATCACTGTCGGCCTGTTCCTTGACAGTCAGCTAAGGGAACAGCACTGATGGCATTATTCAAGTTAGTCAGAAGCTTTTCAGCAAATAGCACCAATACCTGGAAATAGGAAGGAGAATCATTAACTTTAACCAGGAATTCCAGATGGCAACCAGGTCTTTCATCTCAGTTAGGGGGAAATGTCAGAGATACAGTTCACGGAAAGGAGAAAAGAAGAGTTGCTGCCCGTGGTGGCTTCAGCTGAGCTCTTGGAGAGCTATAAAGTACACAGAAGGGAGGCTGCTTCTCCAGGCCACGCTCAAGTCTTCCTTGAGGATGCTGAATGCTTTGCCCTGTGCTCATCTATGGCAAATGTGTCTTATTACACAAGAGTAAAGCAAATAAAATTGCTTTCAACATTTTTTGGATGGATACTGGGGGAGGCCATTGAGAAACGGAAGCCAGATTTTACACATATTTAATTTTAAAAATTAAAGAGAATTAAGCTTTCTCATATACCCATGTGTTGGCTTTTTTCATAATGTTATGATTCACAGCATGTTTTAAAAATTCAGTGATTCTAAATACATGATTATGAAATGTGTTGTGTATTGACATGTTTCTAGCTTTCTGTTCAATAATAAAAAAAAAATTAAAAGAATAGAATCTTTGCCCACCAGCCAGCTTCTTCACTATTGCCATGGAAATTCAGCAGCTCATATCAGTTACCATAGCCTCCTTAATGTACCACACTCATACCTAGCCAGAGTTACTCTGACTCCTGAAGAATTCTCCAGGGTCAGTGGTATATTCTTGATTCTGTTAGAACTCTGTTGAGCTAACAGCCAAGGCTTTGAAATCAAACAGAGCTGAGGTCAATTTACTCGATGTATTTGAACAAGTTATTTTACCTACCTACCTTGCACTTCCCTAATTAGGGAAGTCGGGATAGTACTTACCTTCTCTAAAGGTCTTTAAGATTGTCACTAGGAATTTGCTTACTGATATGCACTAATATGTGCCATAGTAGTTCAGTAACTGGTAGTCTGTTGTCATTATTATTCTTTTCTTCATTTTACTAATCTTTCCTGCTGGGAAAATTCTCACTCCGACTGCTTATATCTTCACCCACTATTTTCCAATGTCCTTTCTTAAATAAGTGCTCTCTACATTGTAGTCTTTGATTTCCTTAGCTAGGAATGAACTCTCCACAGCCTCTACTCCCGCGCGAGTGCCTGCCCACATACTCCATTGTGCCGTAGTTTCTTTTTGGCCCAAATTTGAACACATCAAGAATAGCCCCTGTAGGGCAGGCAGCAAAATGGTTTTCCTGTAAAATACTTCTTGAATATGTGTCGAATGCATGTTGGAATAATGCCCTGTCTCATTTGGCACATTTGTTGCATTAAAACAGAAATTACCCTTTATTTCAGTAATTATAAAAATTCAGTATTTAAATAATTTGATTTAGTGAACACTTTCCTATGTGAAGTTACAACATATAAAGTCAGGATGAAATGAACCACTGCTGAAAAGACTTGTTCTTTTGCTCTGAGGTAGCGTCATAGCTGCCTCCATTTGAATCTGTAAGTAGACATAATTTTTTCCAGAGCTAGGTGGTAACACTTCAAAATTACTAGCAATTTAGCAGCACTTCTTTTGTTGGTGTTTTCTCATTTGTAAAATAGTAAGAGATATAAACTCATATGATCTTCAATAGACTTTTCTAAAAACACATAGTTTGTCATTTTAAAAGAGTATATTACACTATGTAGTCTTGCGTTCTTTCTGTCACAAAGACTCTGTGAGTCTTTGCTACCATCTATTTCCCAGACTACATGGAACCTCAACAAGAAAAAATATAATCAATTTCTCCGACATTGCTGTTCAAAATTTTCCCAGCTACTGTGAGAGGGCCTCTGAGGTTTCTTATGAAGATTTGTAAATAAGGTACTCTCAACTTCCTTGGTATTTCTTCCTGCTTTTCCTTATCCCAGCCCATCTTCAGCTGCTTCTTCCTTCTAAGATTTCTGTGATTCTGAGACTTCATGATTGTTTGGATAGGATTTTTTTACCTTGATTTCTTCATCTTTAGAATAAACCACATTTCTACATATTCTCTAAAGACTCCATACAGAGTTGGGGGATCCTGAATCTTAAGAGAAACATATCAAACCACAGAAAGGATTTCCATTCTCTTATGAGAGGATGATTTAGATGTAGTGTGAGATAGTCAATCATTAATAATGTCAATATAACTGTTCAATGAATTAATTCTTACTGTGAATCCCCAAAGACAATCAAGATTGAAGTGACTTGTTCAGGCTCATCAATGAGAATGATCCAGATCATTTCTCCAGGTTACCCATCCTGATCGTAATTACTGGTGTGATGACAGCAGCTTGGCTCAGTGACTTCAGAGCCTGTAGTAACAGTAGCTTAGAAGTGATCCATCAATCCCACACAAACTTGAGATGCAGTAGAGAAGCAGAGACAAGCTCCTGCTTTCCCACTTTGATTTATATAAATCATTTGTGAGATTCCAATTTCAACAAACCCCCCACAGTGACAGAAATGCAAATGACTGTCAAAGTTTATAAACTTGAGCCAGGTTACTGGAACACTGATGGAAAGGAACAAAGTTACTCAAAGTGCTTTTGTTTCCTGATGTGTGGAATCCCAGGAAGGGGAATTCTACTGAAGATTGCCCTTTTTCCTTGTAATATGAAGATGGTGTTATCAGCTGCTTGAGAAAAACTGTCCTCTCAGGTGCCCAGTGGCAAGACTTAGCAAGTAAACTTTTCAGAAAAAGCTGAGGTGTGCTGTCTGTCAACTCTTCTGCTCTCCAACTTGTAGTCTGAGTAACAGCATGCTCAGATACAATGCAAAAGGAAACTCGTTTCTTCCTCAGAAGATACGTAATATGTAGGGTCTAAACCCTCTCCAGGTAGAAAGAGTTAATGTTTCTAGGAAGTTCCATCTGCCTGTTTCCTTGGAGACCTGTAAGGATGCGAGGTAGGTGGTGAGGATCCAGGGCTTTAGCGACCTTGCTGTCTCTTTCTTTTAGGACCCTATTAACTCCTATTCCATACTTGGCACTGGATTCAGCACAAGCAAGGTAACAAAAAGGCTGGACTCCAGAAGTCCCAAGGCAGGTGCTGGCCACTTTCCAGAGTGACTCCCACCCTGTGAAGGGCAGCAGGAGTTCACCGGTACACAGAAAGCCACAGCAACTCGCTGTGCAGCATGCTTGACGCTTTGCTAGAAGGGAGGCAAGATCTAAGTCGACTGAAGAAATCCTTAGGTGCAAAAAGAGATATTTTTCCTCTGCCATATTGGGAACTGAATGCAAAGCCTCACACATGCTAGGCAAGAAATCGATGAAACAGTGTTCTGAGCCCTTTTCCTCTTCAGATAGGGTCTTTCTAAGTCACCCAGGTTGCCTTGAACTTGCAGTTCTCCTGCCTTTGCCTAGGATTATAGTTGTGCATCAGTGTGCCCAGTGAAAGAGAAACTTGCTTTAAAGGCACAGTTTGACTGGGAAAGGAGGTTTCTGTTTTGCCTCCATCCACTCTTCTTTTATGAGTTTGTGAGACCCTACGTGGGGGCTAATATTCTGGCTATCGGAGTTTTGAGTACTTGTGTTTGTGCATCAGGACCACCTGTGCAGCTAGCAGGGCACGGAGTTAGAGTATAAGAAAAACATAAGTAACACAGAGCAAGATTCTTACAGGCATAAAGACACACTGAGGAATAGTCATCATTTCTCAGAAACTCTAAGGGGACAATGCTTGGCAAAGCAAGTGGAAAACAACCAGGGGTAGAAAGGAGCTCTCCCTCTCACCTGAGCCTCCATCCAGCTTCTTCCTTGCAGCAATTCCTGCTCTGTCCAGCCTCCAGTCTGGGGAGAAAACAATCAATGAAGAAAAGCAGCCATTCTTTGAGCACCCAAGACTATAGAAGTGCTAACAAATGCTGTCCTTGTCACCTCCCTAGGACATTTTTCATTTGGACCCTGAGACATTCGCACAGTCACTTGACACTTGCATTGCATCATGTTATAATGGAGCACAGTTCCATTTAGTCAATATTTTCCCGGGCCAGTTACATGCAGTGGACATAGCTTGCTTCACAGAAACTTCTCTGCAGCCCTCCTCAGGTCGAAGAGCCACTGGAGAACGCTGCTCTCCTAACTGCCTGGGACTCTGCAGCGCCTCCCTCTGGATTTGAAGAGGAGCTAATTGGATTTATTTTCTTTTTGAGAGCAAACCAGATCATTTGCTTAGCAAACGAAATTGTTACTTTTTCCATCTTCTTTTATTGGTTTTGGTTGCCTAGCTTGGAAAATTTAATCACAGGCTAGATAAAAGAGAACAAAAAAGGTCTCAGGTTTAGAAGTGTGCCCAAAGCGCATTGGCCAAAGCCAACGACTACGGCATTTTTGGCATCAGAACTTGAAAGCGTCCCTTGATACTTCAGCTACATTTCTGCTTCCAGGGTCTCTCACTGTCCAGTACAGGAAATTGAAGCTTGGAACTACATGCTCAGTGGCATTTTAGTGACAGCCCGGTGCTTCTCAGTGGTGGAAGAGCAAGTCCCTGCTGGCAGCCAGCCCCAGGTGGGGGGAGGGGAGCCCCTGCTTCACTCAGCCTAGAACCCCAAGAATGCCCAGCAGATCCAGTAGGATTGGATTGCTTATGAGAACATTTATAGGACAAAGAATGTAAGATACATTTTTAGTAAGTGTTTGCCTTTTGCTGTAATTTGATGTTCAGGATGATGGTCATTCCATCAGAAAAGTGCAAAGGGCTACCAATAGCAGTTTTATGACTAAAACACTTCAGCTGTTCTTAGTCAAGCGATGCTGATTTCTCTAGATGGTGCCTGAAAATGAGGTCTTCCACTGGGACATTCTCAGAGGTATCAAGCAGTTTCCTCAGAGTTTTCTTTTTTTGTTTTAAAGAGAATATATATATATAATAAAAATGATACAAAATTTCAGAAAAAGATGATCATTATTGCTGTGTTGCCTATTGTTATCTTCAAAGTAGTTGTTGAGATTATCACATATCGGCATGTAAGATTGATCAAACAATTAAGCATTAACTGTTCCTTTCAGCAAATGACCAGAAATTAGTGGTACAGTCATCTTAGCTATCTTGAGTATATAAAATTCCCCTCCTTTAGTTTTTTCTTCTTGTCCAAAGAAAGAAATTGTTCTTTCCTTTTGAGCAAATTTTTGCCCTTTCACAATACTTTTATTATAGCAGCACAGTTTGTTATAGCTAAATCTTGGAAACAACCCAAGTGCCCATGCACCAAGGAATGAATGAAAAACATGTAGCATTTTATACAATGGAGTATTAGTCAATTATAAAGAAAGACAAACTTAAGGATTTTATAGGTAAACGGATGCAACTAGAGATTATAGTCATAAGTGAAATAAATCAGACCCACATATGAAAACATCATATGGTCTCCCTCGTGTAAGAAACTAAAAGAGCAAATAAAATTGGAAAGGTACAATACATAGTGTGAAAGGGAAAGAAATCGTTGCAGAATTTCATTCTGTACTTGCTTCCTGGATGGTCCTGGACCTGGCTGTGCGCAGCGGCTGGAAGATTCTTTCAGTGCAATGTAGATTTTCATCCCATCTCCGAATACTGTAACGTGAAAAACCTCTAGGAGTGCACTCTTGGGATGCGCACAGTGAAATTCAGGCTCAGGTGACATTCTGCAAAGAGGACGGTGGCATCTGCAAACAAGCTAAGCCTCTTTAAGCAAGGAATGTTCCCCTCCAAGTTCATAGATTTCTGGGATAGAAGAGCAGTTGTACACTCTGACTGCCTGTCACTTCTCTAAAACACTCAGCATTTTTCTCAGCTCATTCCATCAATTCATTCACTCTTTTTTCCAACCAGCCCTCAGAATGAAAAGGGGCTCATAGCTTCTGTGAGTGACATGAAAGATTGATGTGTTTATCATCTCACAAAGGGGCCAGCTCTTCAACACCAAACTGAGCATTTTCATGTGAAGTATGTGGCAAACGAAACAAGGGAAGAAAAGAGGTCTTGGGGCTGATAACACAGCACGTTTGGAAACACTGGCCTCCTAGAAATATTTTGCAGAAGCTTCATTGTTCTTGCTAACTATATTGATGGGAAGTTTTTAAGTGGGTTTCTTTTTTCCTAGAACTTCAAAGATCATTTTAAAATCTTCTCATATTTTCTGTCACTTCCTGCTCCAAATCAGGTTATTTATTTCCTGCTGTATTTTTGGGTCTCCCAGAAAGGCAAATTTTCATTGCTCTCTTAGTGTTTGCCAGTTTAATGAACTGTTTTATGACTGAGGTACAAATAATGGGGTTTTTGTGAAGAAAGGCAGAGAAGCAGGAAGAAAGGGAGGAGAGAAAGGAATGCAGCACAAAGGATCAACTCCAACATGCTGGGATTGACTGTTAAAACCCTACACAGATTTTCTTCCCCATCAGATAACTTGCTGACCTTATCCTATGCTACATCTGATTGCAATTACTTCAGTTTGTTAGTCTGGCCAAATTTAGAAATTTGGACAATGTACATCGTTGCAATCAGATCTTCATTAAAACTCAGAAATGAAAGATAAATCAGTTATTGCCACTGAAGTTGTTATGATGTATTTTTTCCTAAAGAAATACACTCATGTCAGCAGGCCTGAAATTTTATTTCTCCAAACTTCCAGCATGACTTCTAATGATAAGTTTGTTATCGTCTACATGACTAATCTGTAATCTCTTGAAACTGAGTTACACAGTGCAAAAATTTTCCTGGTTGTTTTCCTTTGTAAAATGTATAATTCCTGATAAAACATCTGAAAGTACAAAACACAGAGTGTAGGAAATGAAAGAACTGGGTGAGAGTCATAAATTTCTCAGCTTTAGAATTTTAACTCTCCCTGCTCACTGATAGATATGAATTTATACTTCCATCAGACTGCGAGGCAGGTGCAGTAATTTTTTTGGTAACTTCTTAACAGAATGTAAGAAGTACATTCTTATGACTTCTTAAGGGTCATAAAAGCAAACATCTCTAACTTTAAAATTCCCTCCACAACTTGCCAGCCTCCAAAAATCCCCACTCCCACCATTTGTAGTAAGTCTGAATACAGAAAGCCTCTTTCGCATGTAAGTTACCACAGAGAAATGCAAATGACAACCCAGAATCTGGCTGCCATCAGGGCATCAGAATTTCCTGAATGGGCAAGTAGAGCCCTGAGGGGATGAGAGGTTGGGATGGAACTTGGAAGGCTGGGAGAACAAATCAGGAAAAGAGCAGGGCCTTCAGGGCAGCTAACAGCCCTCTCTGGTGACCATGAAGTTATGCATATATGTTTTTCATTGGCATGGAAGCACCAGTTTAGGAGAAAAACTTTGACTCAGCCACCAGCAGTCCTGAGATAACAAGCATCGATCATCTGCCTGGCACTGGCACCCTCAATTTTATCATCTGACCTCATTCATTTTTAAGTCAACCTTGAGGGGACACATGAGTGAAGAGAAGGGAACACCCAAGAGCTCAAGTTCAAGGGACCAATTTGCCTCGGCATCTGGATTTGGGTTCATGGAGAAGCACTTTCAATTTTACTTCCTCCCCTAAGCAGTGGAAAGTAGAATGTGTGGAACACGACACATGGCAGGGTGATGGAGGAACCCGAAACCACTGGTGCCTGTTTCACAGTTCTGCTTCTTATCATGTCTGAAATGGAAAAGTGAAATGAACCATAAGTCTGACGAATCTGTGTGATAGAGAAAAACTGGTTTCCAGATGGACCAATACCCAGCCTCTAATTCATTCCATGAATTGTCTGTCCCACCTTTTCCCTGAGCTCATCCTGGGCTCCAACACTGCTCCTGGCTGTGTTGTTCCACACCTTCCCCTCCTCCAGGAACATTCTCTACTCCATGCTTGCCAAGTAGAGCTGTAGTCGGGTTCCTGTCCTAATATTCAGGTTGCAAAGGCTTTATGAATTAACTTGGTCAATGTGAACCTTTAGAAAAGTTCCTGAAGTTACCATTAAGTTCAATGTCCTTGGATTTGTCATTGTAAATCTCTATCTACTCCACAGGAGACATGAAGTCACAGCGGGTGTGGCAGGTCTCTAGCTGCCATCTCCTACTATCACCAAGATACATTCCCAGTACTCTGCAGGGTGGATGGAAATGGCTTTGCCTTAACTTACTTCTTTGTTCCTTTCTTCCTCACATTTTAATGACTGTATAACTCAGTCACATACAAGTTACTCCCATGATTTGCTATTACTCGTTCAGATGGATTGGCAACAATGCTTTTCACCAACAAGGCACTGGAACCTTTCACCTCATTAGACACTTATTCTGTGGTCCTACACAATCTTATTTTCATTGGACTCCTCTATGTGGATTGTACAATTTCTGTGGTCACAGATTGATTTTCACTCAGTTTTAGGTCTTGCCAAAACTAGCTAATGTGTTGAATTTAATGAAATTAAACAGCTAGTGTGGTATATGGGTAGTTTCGCTGTAGCTGGCCAGAACCACTTGCTGAAACATGCGCAGATGTTTTATGACCTCTCTAGGCATAGCAGTAGCACATGAAGGCCAGGTGGAGAAGAACTCCTAGGAGACAAAAGGTCCCAGGCTGAGACCAGCAGCATAACCTGGGTGAAGTCCATAGTTCCTGTTATGATCAAACGAACTGTATTCAACACCTCTCTCAAAGGGCCAGAAGTCTTTTTATATAAGCATGGCCCTACCTTGGAATAGATGAGCTGTTTACTACACCCCAAGAAAACCACAACACAGAGCAAATACTTTTTAGAAGGTAAGTGAGGAGAGCACTGAGAGAATCCTGAGGTAGAAATGTCATGGTGAACAGGGCAGACATTTCTCTGGGAGGCCAAACTTACGAGATTCACCAAAGGATAATAAATCCCACAGGAGGAGGTTTTCCAAAGTAAGCACAGTGGGGAGACAATTCTTTTCTCCCCCCCCCCCATGTGGACTCAAGGGTGGCCTCAACATTTAAATGTCTTTTATTCATTTTATTGGTATATATGAGTTCCACAGAATGAATTTCACTTTGGCATATTCCTACATGCATGCTATACACTTCAGTCACTTCTAGCTCTCATTATCCTCTTCTCATTTCCATTTCTTTCTTGTTCCCTAATAATTTCCTGTCACCTCCTCCCTCTGTTTCTCATGTGAGATAAAAATGTGATATTTGCCCTTTCTGAATCCAATGTATTTCTTTTAATTTGCTTTTCTCCAATCCCATCAGCCTTCCACCACATGACATCAGTCTTCCTTCTTCCTGGATGAATGATACTCCATTGTGTGTATTTACACCACCTTTTCTTTATCCATTCATCCATTGACAGTCCCAAAGGTTTAGGGGCCATCTTGACTTTGCCTTTCAACCATTGCATATGGCTTTGGGTCAGCTTTTAAATTATTCTGTGCCTCCATGATTTTATTTCTTGATTTTGATTTCCACCATAGAATTAGCTATCTTATCTACCTCAGAGAGTCCTTACAAATCACAAAGGAGAATATCTGGCCCTCATTAAACTTCTAAGGAATATTAACCTTACCCATCATGCAACTCTGCATTCTGCTCTCATTTGCCAACCATCTGTTTAACCTTCCCCAGGCTCTGTGCCTGGCCCACATCAGCTAAGTTTCAAGATTCTGCTTCTGTCCTTTCTCAAGCTAAGAAACAGAATGTACTATTGTCCTCTTCTCTGTTTCTTCCCCTGAGGTTTTGCTAAGCCTGGCACAGCTAGTCAAAGACTACAATTCCCAGTCTTCCTTGCAGCTGGGAGCAATCCCAGGAGTAGGACATGACCAGTGTGGGCTAACAGGAATTAATATGTACAGTTTTCAGGGGATGCCATTAAAAAAGAAGAGGTGTGCTCTCATTCTGCTGGCTGAAGTACAAAGGTGCATTGAAGGATGGAATCCACAGGTAAAGGCAACCTGAACGGAGCAAGAGGACTGACTTAGGCTGAGTCCTCAATTACTTCTCAGTAGAACCCCTCACATTTCAGAAACCTTGCCTGCTTAGCTCTCTATTCGCTTGGAAATTGTTCTCTTCTTCTTAGAAGCTTGGCTCCTTATGTGTAAACTATATCAGAGACAAGAATATTTGTACAGAGGATCTTTTTCAAGCCTTTGAAAATATATAATTTTGAGGAACCTAAAGGTAGAGAAAAATAACAGGTTGATTTTTCCACTTTCCATTGAAATGGAATTCTGGAGCCTTGGTCTTTCTTCCCTTTCTTGCTTCATTTTGCTTTCAGCTCTCATCACATACCTTTCTTGTTACTTAGTACTTTTTTTATGGCCAACCCTAGAGGTGGGGCTGGCACAGCATGTGGTGCTGGGGATCGAACTGTGGTCTCTGCACTTGCCTGAACTTGCCTAAGCAGGTGCTGTAGTCCACTGAGCTATTTCACTCGCCCCAGTCAGTACATTTTTAAAACCTGAGATACTTTGCATGATTAACCTTTACTAAATTGCATTCCTTACAAAAATTTACCATGATTCATCCATGAAGTTTCCAAAGACTTACATGACGAATTCATGCCTATTTTCCAAAGGACAATCTTGCTTCTTTTCAGAATATCTGTCAGTACATATCTGTGCCATGTAGATGAAAACTTCACCTCTTAAGAGACCCAGCTTCAGCAGAATCTTTTGCCTCATTTTTCAAACAGTGTTAATGTAGCTTAAAAATACTTTGCACGTCATGTTATTGCAAGGGTCTTCTTTTATTTCATCTCATGTTTTAGTCTATCCTGTACTTAACACTTGTTTAATTTGAATCCTACTATATTGGAAAAAGAGTCTATATAATGTAGCTACCACATCCCAACCCCTGTCACATTTCTCGTGATACAGAAAGGAACTAAAGGTATTACTTTTTCAAATAACACAAGGCAAACACTGAGAATTAAATTCACTTGAAAAATGGCTGTCCCGTCTATTTTTATCTGTAATTTCTTTTTTGGTGGGTTACACAATGCAAATTAGGCAGTTTATTTATACCTAAGTCCAGAGACATGAAGTCTGCAGTCCTGAGGGAAAGTTTCATGGGAACATCCACACTGCCTTACCTTTGGACTACAGGAGCATCTTCAGTCTAATATCCTATCCTTTCAGATCTTAGGGCTCCTCAACAGCCAGGTTACATGGAGCACGCCATTTCTTCTCTTGCTGATTATGGAAGACTAGCTAGAATCCTTACCGCTTTGAATTTCATGAATGGTCAGTGAACAGCTGAAAGCCTTAACTCAGTTAACCTAGCTACACTTATTGATTTCAATCAGAAGAAAGGGTTCTTTACAAAAACGAGATTGCAGTCAAGTTGTAAAAACTTGTGAGAATCCCTGGCTTTTCAAGACCTGTTTTAAAGATAAGAATCATGATCTCTGGGTGTGTCATAAAAAGGAGTCCTGAGGAATGGCTGAAGTATCCCCTGGCAATTAACATGCACTGCTTTAGGCATCTTATTGCCTAAATTTAAATATGATTTTTAAATCTTCAGTGAATTAAATTATTAGCAATCAGTCTTAGAGATCCTTATTTTCCTCAGTGCCTAGTTTAGAGCCATGTAGATAGATACTTTTATGCATGAATGAATGAAAGAGTAGCTATGTTTTTGATGCGGCATCAGTGTAACTTAGGAAATTATCTAATTCATCTCTAAGTCTACATCCAGAACATCATGGTGCAGTAATTTCTGTTTATGTCTAAAAGGCACTAAAGACCTCTTTCTTACATTCACCCATCCAATTCTTCAGCATGTATTTTCTGAGAATTCACAATATTTCACATATTGTTCTAGATGCCAAAAGTACAGTGAGAAAAACATTATTGCCATAATATATTGATGTTTACATTGAAAGTCTTGGTGAGGACAGAATTGCTCTATATCAAATGCAGTAGTCAGTGAGGAAAGAATTATTATAAGCACATCCTTCGGCTTGGAGGTAAATACTATTTATTTATTCAAAATTTATAAATCTGAGGCCCAACCTGATAGCTCAGCAGACTAAAGCACTTGCTTAGGCAGAGGGCAATGGCTGGGGTTCAATCCCCCGGGCGCCATGCTGGCTCTGCTCCTGGGACGATTGAGACTGGGTGTGATGGAGCACACCTGTAATCCCAGCTCTTGTGAGGCTGAAAATAGGATTATCACTGAGTCCAGTCTACACAGTGAGACCCTGAAGACCTCGTCCTAAATACAGAAAAAAAAAAAAAAAAAAAGATTTATAAATTCAACAAAATGGCTTTAGTCTCACAAGCAGATGTACTAAAATGAATTGTAGTACTCTTGGAACATTAGAAATAAGAAATCATTCCAGTTCTCCTTTATCTAAATAGTATGTCCATAAGGAAAACATTTTTTAAATGGGCTAAAATTAAAATTTTAAATGTGTCCCAAAAAAGGATTATCCAAACTATATTTGCATGGAATCATATTCTATACATTAAGCCAATGTTTCTCTACTTTATATCTTTTCTCTCCTTAATTCTTTTTAATAGTCTTTTACTATTACATGAAACTCATTTCACTAAAATTTTCATGAGGCAGAAAATACCGATCAGATGTCCAATTGTTAAAAATTATTTATGTTTTATGCAATGCTACTGTTAATGAAAAACACAAAGGTGATTCATTTAACCCATATGGAACCTAAAATTTCTTGGTTTTCATCCCCCTCCCCAGTCACTGAAAAATGAGGGACTGCAGGATGGGTTTGAAGTGAACCTTCTTTTTATTTAAAACTTAAATTCTGAATTTGCTAAGTTTGAGCCACAATCAGGGAAGACTTCTGATCATGAGTGATGGATAAAGACAGACAGCAGAAGGAACATCCCTCACTAGTTAGAAAAAAAATCGTTTTTAAAGTGGGAAATTTAAACAAAATCTTATTGCTTATAAACTTTACATCATCATAAGCTTCGTGTTTCTCTGGCTAACTACTAAATAAGGCTAGTTCCTTCACATAATGTGGTTATATTCCGATTAAACATCTGGAAAGTACTGCTCCTAAAATTCTTTGCAGGGCACTTTTCCAGCGCTGAAGTCCTGGGACCCATCCCACCACAGCCACTCTCTCAGGTCAGGCAGAAAGAAACAGTCTCTTACTAAAGCACCGAAAACTAAGTAGAGTCTGGGAAGCCGGAAAAGGGAGTAAAGGGAGGGAGAAAAGGAGGGAAGTGGTCTGGCCTCTGTGGGAGAGCTGGCCAGATGCTCAGAACCTCACGTCTGCTTCACTGGCCACCTTCCTGTCAGTGAGGAGTAGGTCTGAGATTGACTTCTGGGCCTTGGAATGTAGGAAGAATAATTGCATTCACCTCTCCTGGGCCTCACCCATAAGGCACCTTGCACAAACCTGCACAGGCTCTCTCTCTTCTGCAGAGCTGCCAGGGTCAAGGGAAGGTCTCTCTAGAGAGGCAAGGGGAGGATGGAGCCCCTACAGGGAGGACTCAGGCTTCCAAAGGCCAAGGGATGCAGAACTCCTCCAGGGTAGGTGATGCAAGGAACAAATCTCTGTGGGAAGCCACTAATGTTTCGGCTTCCTTCGACAGTAGCCTTCATGACTGACAGGAGAGATAAAGACGGGAACTAGTAGCAAGTCCACTTTTACTTCCTGTACTGGAATGCAGCTGAGTAACAACTAAGCAGGTGAAATTCATCTCTCACCGAGCAGCAGCCCCGGGAGCTGCTTGGGTCACCTAAGCAAAGGATGCACCCTGTCCATTTACAGCCTGTGGAACTTGGGTGGGGGCAGGGATATCCTCGGTCAACCCTGGGCCATGCTTTGGTTCCTTGGTCTCCAACGGATAACAAATGATCTCTTTCTTCCTTGGGGTGGGAGTGGGGATGGGTCTTAGGCCAATAACATTAGATTCTGTTGACATGTGAAGCAATTTTGGCAAACCCAGCAAGCCTTTTGGTTGTGATTTATATCTAGTCAGCGAGAAATGACATCTGGGATGCTTGATTTATTCACTAGCAAAATGCTGGCTGAACCTAAAATAAGAAAATAGAGATTTATGTAACAGATTGCAAAGCCTTAATTTAAGAATGGTTAGGAAACCAGCAGACACTCCACAGCTCTGCACTGCCTGGAATCACATGCTGCACGTTAATATCGCCTTTCTTAAGGTACTAAGTCACGTGTGGAGATTGGGGCATTCTGCCTACAACATTCAACACCTGCATCTCTTCAGGTTGACTGTTGCAGACCAGAATCAGTCTTGGCAGCCGATATATGTCAACTGCCATAAAGAAGCAACCAGCTCTTACAGAATTGAGCAGAGAGTGCCTTAACTGTAATTCTGATCCATCTGATTTTAACTTAGTGCTCTGTGAGAGGTAAGGGTCCAGTTTCAATTTTCTGCAAACAGATAACCCAATTTCCCAACACCACTTGTTGGACAGGGTTATCTTTCTGTTTAGAAGCCCATGAACTATTCATGTTCAGGGGAACTATATGAGGATATGAAGAGTAAGGAACTTTGTCCCCCTTATTAGGAGGCCATCAAACGTCTAAGTCAGGGGCTGGTGAAATAGCTCAGTAGGCTAAAGTGCCTGCTTAGGCAAGCTCAGGCAAGCACAGGGACCATGGTTCAATCCCTTCCCCCAGGGCAAGCTGAGCTGGCCACAGAGTATCCCAGTGCTGGGTAGGCTGAAAGTAGGAAGATCACTGAGTCTGAGCTGGCCACAGAGTATCCCAGTGCTGGGTAGGCTGAAAGTAGGAAGATCACTGAGTCTGAGCTGCATAGTGAGACCCTGTAAAAACCAAATACATCTTTTAAGAAAAGGTCTAAATCATAATTTTTTTTTAAGACCTAACATGGTTTTCTGGATATAGTGTTGTAAAAACCAAGATGCCACTTCTCTCTGGTCTTGCTGTTCACACCAGATAGCCTCCTTTTAAGCCACATACTTCATCTGGGGACACTGAACCAGGTGACATAGGTCCCTTTTCTGCTTACTGCTTCAAAAAGTGCCTTGGGAAGCTCAGAGCCAATAAGACATACACACAGGGAAGGCATGAGTTGCATACTAACCTTGTTCAGACAACCGCTTGCATTTCTTGCTCTGTTCTGACTTTGCTCTCAGAGTTCTCAACTGTACATTCATCAACCCACACATTCCTCATGGATGGAGGTGAAATTCTTTCAGACTCCGGCCAGGCCATTCATGAAGAAAGAGAAAAGAGAGGAAGGATGAGTGAGAGAGGGAGAAGAAATTGAGGGGAGGAAAGGAGATGGGGAAGAGGGCTGGATCGTTGGGAAGGACCAACTGAAAACAGGAAAAGGCAAGCGCAGCTTGGGCCTTACTCCAATCACTGGTTTTTATTTTATTTTATTTTATTTTATTTTATTTTATTTTAGTTTAGTTTAGTTTAGTTTGTTTTGTTTTGTTTTTAGAAAGTTGAGTCCCTTACCAAAGAATCACTAACAGGCTTACTTATATCTTTCCTTTAGAGAAAACTCTAAAACACTCACTAGTCCTCCTTTCCATTTCTAAATTCCTCAAAGTAAAAGCATTGCCCTGAAGAGTCCCTCCTGCGGTGTGAAATCTTGCTAAATCAACATGTCTTCTTTGACCTCAAGTTTGGAAAAAGGGCCTTTTGCAGGGACTGAGAATGAGATGTCTGTAGGAAGGCCAAGCATGAGCCTGCTAGGGCTCATCATTGTCCCCTGCCATGGTGGCTTCTTTGGAGACAGGATAATCTGTGCTATGGAATGAAGTTTTAGCTTCAGGTCTCCCTGGACAGCAAGTGTACAGGAAAAATGGTGAAACCAGTCACTTCTCACTGCTCCCCTCCTCTAGAATTAAGGCATTAGTTCAAGAAAAGTGAGCTGTCTTGCTGCCCTGAACAATATTTGGCATGGGCCTCTGCCTCTGCATCTACCACCACTGCACAGCCAAGGATGAGGATTTGATTCTTCCCCTTGCCAGCAACTAAATGCTGCCTTCTTCTTCTTTCCTGGAAATAACTCAGTAAAGGACTTCCCCCCATGAACCATCAGGTTTCAGCCCCAGCCCTTAAGACAGGGATGGGGGAGAAACAGAGCTGCAGATCCCGGCACAGTGGCTCATGCCTGGGGCTGAAACAGGAGGATTGTCTCGATTTTAAGGACAGCCTGGGCCACACAGTGAGTTCAAAGCCAGCTTAAACTACATAGCAAGACCATGTCTCCCCTCAAAAGATTTGCCTATAATGGATTTTTATCATAATACACAAAACCAAGGCAAGAGATGTGGAAGGTAAGCTATGTGCATTTCCTGTTGTTTATTTCTCAGTGTTTGGTCATGAACACCAAGCTGTACAACATGTAGGAGTAGCTGTTTACAGCAATAACAATTTTTCTTCAGCTAATGGATGAATTAGATTTGTAGTGAATATGAAATTCAGTCTACAAAGCCAGAGTGCAGTGAATGCTATCATTATTTATTTCCTTAATCTGTTACATTTTCACTTTTCTCAAAAATCTATCGTAGTCATTATTTGAGGGCTTATTCCCAAGCCCCCAGTCAGACCAAATTCCCTGTGATCCTAGGCATTCCACACTGCTGGTTAAAGGGCCCTTGGGTGTCTTTTCACATGTGTGCCGCTGACCACAGGATTCTCTCAAGCCAGGAGTACCTCAGTTTCCATGCCAACTTGGACTCCCAGAGGGCTCAGCTCCCGAGGGAAATGCCCCTTCCGGCATCCTGCATGGAAGGGCACAGTGGACAGAAGTATCTGAACTTCCATTTTCATGCTCTGCTCTTTAGCCCAATCAATTCCATCTTTTGAATTACTGCTATTCGTCTACCTATTCCTCTCCCAGGACCATCCAGTGTAGCAAGTGTTCTCGCAAAGGAGCAGCATGCCCCTAAGGCGAATTGCCCAGTAACTTCTACTTCTTCCCTCTACCATATGCACAAAACAAGCAAACAGAGACGCCTGGGCACAAAAATTAAAGAACAGTCAACTGGCCCTGCATGGACAATGAGAGGTGGAATAAAAGACATGCAGGAAGGATGCCAGAGAAGGAAGTGCGCAATGTAAGCATCTCACACAGTACCACTGGCCCCCACCCTGGAGAAAGAGCCTGGCCACAGATGTCCGGGCAAGGGGAGCAGAGAATGCTCAGAGGAAAGGGGCCAATGAGTCATGCAAAGAGCAGAGCTTGCTACTGAGGACAACTCGGTGTTCAAGTGTGTATGCTAGCATCTGGAGCTTGTGGGACACTGCACAAGCAATGCCTACTCTGCTTCTTGGTGTTCTCTTTGTACGATAGAAAAAGCCTTTCCTTAGAAAGTATTTATGAGGAACCAGTGCCTTCATCTCTCCTCGAGCTTTCTCTCCTGTATACAAAAGTACTCACTAGAATATTGATGAAGAGGAAGTAGCAGAAAGTCCAAAGGAAACATCCCAAAATCCCAAAAAGATGTTGTGCTCCAACCCATACCTTAGCAACCCGTGTATGAATGCCAGATCAAAGAGGCAAAAGAGAGGTGCTGGGCGAGCGGCTTCGCTTTTACTGTCTCCCTCCTGACCTCCACGACCGGAGGGAGTTCTACCAAATGCAGTCTCACTGGCAAACCATAAAGCTTTGGAGTCCACCAGACCTGGATGTGAATCTTATCTTCATCATGGAAAAATTGAGTGCCTCTACTGAAGTGAACCAGAGCCCTCCTTATGACACAGAGTTTGTGTCAGGAAAGAAAGATGTGGTGATCCACAAAAGGTTTCACCAGTGCCTAATGACAATGGTGACACTCCTGTCCTGTTTGTTATTAACATCTTCTGTTGATACACAAAGAAGCCTTTCAGCCAAAACCAGTCATCAATGAGAATTTTTCCTTTTATTCGTGCTTAGTTGTTTGATTCCTAAACAGGTGGGGTTTCTCTGTTTTCTGTTTTCTGTTTTTGTTTTCTTTCCCCCCCCCCCCTGAATGTGTATGATCATGTGTGAATTCCATTAATCCACCTACTTGGAATCCTAATGCTTCTCAGCTATCCCAAGAGAGCTCCAGAAATACCAGGGTCCACCGACAACAGACAGCTGCTTCCACAGAGCTGAGGCTGAAGATTCCAACCCACGCTGCAGAGCGAAGTTTGCATGGGACATTGCTTACAAACAGTCTTACCTTCACCCAGGATACCATCCTTTATTATGATTTTTCTCTGGTTTCTTCTTGAATGCTGACAAGTCATACCAGGTATTTCCTCCTCACTTAGATACCAAAATAAAGTCTCTTGCAAACTTCTGGCTTTTGCGTTCTTATGCCAGGATGTCAATGCCAGCCCCTGAGTCACACTGAGCCACAAGCCAAACTCAGGGGAGGTGGTTTTCATTTCAGGAATTCGCATTAGCTTCCTGGAGACAAAACACAGCAGCACCAATAAATAGGGTAGAAAGGAGGCAGAAATATGAGAAGAATTTAAATGTCACTTTCAATGTTAACTAAAGAGGATACAGTAGTTAAGCATAGTGATAGAACAGAGCACATTTCAATATGTTGGAATAATAGGAGCAAAATCAGAGACAGAATAAGGGCTGATTCTGTAGCAACATAGCCAACACAGATGGAAATAACATTTTCTTAAATGCACAGCCTGCTTAGCGGAAATAGCTCAGATTGTTCCTAATGGGTACATTAAAGTATCACTTTTTTCTTTCATTCAGACCATTAGAGTAAGCACCTCTCCTATTCCAGATGCTGAGTGTACAACAGCGAACAAGGCCCTGATGTTCCCTGACGTCATAGGACAGCTGTTTTACCAGGAAAGATGGATCATAGACAAAGATCGCCACAGATGATGGCCAAACGTGAGGCCCAGGGCAAGTGTCCACTCTCCCATCTCACTCACTCTTTGTCCGTGTAGGGGGCTGCTGATGGTCCTCCCCCGTGCCTGCCACACAAGAGGGCAAATGAGTTCCTCTCTGAGCAACGCTGGGCACAGCCCCTGAACCTGGTCCTCTTAGTTCGTGGTGACCTGGTCCAGTCCCCAGAGGGATGGGAGCTGAGAGGCAGCAGCCTCCGATGTGATGTGCTCACTGCCATCCCCTGTGCCTAGGACAGTGCCGGAAATGAAATAGTAGATGCTCAACAAATGTTTAATGAATCATGCCTTGTGACTAACGCTATGAAAGAAATGGACTCAGTCCTCCGAGGGAGAGAAGGCAAGCGGAACAGGAAGCAAGGACCGCAGGGCCGGGAAAGGAGTCTCGAGGAAGAATTCAGGGGAGCTTGCAGTGCGGTGCACAACTGGAGTCCTTGAGCCTTGCAGATGGAGCCAGTAGGCTTGGAACCTGGAGGCCAGCCTGAGCAAATTAATGAGACCCTGTCTCAACATTTTAAAAGTGTTAAAAGGGAGCTAGTGGTGTAGTTCAGTATTAGAACACTTGTCTACCAGACATAAGATCTTAGATTTGATCTCCATCACCAAATATGTTTTAAAAATAAAATTGGTGTAAATTTTTCCAGAAAGAAGAAGTGCATACAAATGCACTGTGGTAGGGAAAGGCTCCTGTGTTCAAGAATCCCCACCCCATCAGGTGCACATGCTTCTCTCTGGGTATGACCTTTCCTGTTGCAGCCTATGATGCTACCACTGTCCTTTTTGTTTGTCACTTTGTCATTTTTCCCTCACACAGTGGTAAACATCTTCTTTGGGCTGGAATATCTCACAGTGAGCAACCCACTTTAAGGACCATTACTAGAATTACTAGAGGAGTGGGAAGAAGGAGAACAGAGTCCCTCAGCATTTGAGATCTCCATAGCCTCTCAGAAAGAGCCTGCTTAGTAGTGATGTGGTCACACTGCTGTTTCCAGATGTTTCTTCTTATCCACTCCCATCTTCCACATTCTTTCCTGAGGATATTTGATAGCTTGAAATTCTCAAGACTTGTCCTTAGTTGCCAAATCAAAGAGGTTGTGTCATAGCTCATAAACTCATTCTCTGATAAGAGATTTCCATCTGTGTGTTTCTGTCCCTCTCAGCTTAAATCTCTTCTGAAAAGAGCTGCTGGTGTAGCTTCACAAATGCTTGTGTTTTCCCAAGAAAGAAAGTGATATTTATTTCCTGGTAATAAATAAAGGAGATTTCCTCTGGATTTATGATAGGATTGCATGGAGTCTGGTAGGATTTCCCTCTGATTAGAAAAAAGAAAGAAAGAACTGCAAACGCCTCTCCCGAGCTAATGAGTTGGCCTAGAAGTGACTTGTTTGGCTTCCCCTACACTTCCTGAAACTGCCCCCTGGCCCCAGTGCCCTCCCTAACAGCATCTTCAAGTTACTTTTCTTGCCATGCCAGAAAACGGGGGGGGGGGGAAGTGGGCAGGTGTTGGTACCACTCTGGAATAGCCAGCTCACGCAAAAGGAAAGAAAGAGAGAACTCAGCAAGGACTGTGCTGGCTTCCGTCACGGCTATTTACTCTCTGGGATATGCTCATCAAATTGGGAAATCCAGCTCCTCTGGGAGTGGACACAAATGTTTGCATTGCATAATATCTTCCTCTGAAAACCCACAATAATACTCTGTCTTCTTTCCAAGACTGGCCGGGTGGACTTGAAGCCAGGGGCTCCGGTCCCAGGGTGACCTTTTATTACTTAGGAAGTCCCCTTGGCCTCTGCATCCTTGCCTATGAAATAAGAGGCTTAGGACTTGGTTCTTGTCCCAGTTCTCAAGCATTTCATGGATCTGGTTAACAAGCATGAACTTGCGCATGTTCCTCCTCTAGCACAGTCAAAAGGGAGTTTGCTTGTTCCGGCTCTGTTTAGCAAAGACGACTACTCATTGCTTCTGCCAGTATCAGTTGGGCTGGCCTGGCATATGTACTTTTTGGTAAGAAGCCCACATGGGATTATTTTTACTAGATTTTTAAAGGAAATTATACACTCACAACAGATCTATACAAAGACATACAAGTACTCATAATGTTAACAAAGTAATGCTGTGAAACATGGGTTGCATATAGAGTTTATTAAACTTATGCTTACTTATAAGATCCAGAGTTGCAGTAATTAACATATAGATAAAACTAAGGGGTAGTTGCCATAGCCCATCTGTCTTCTCTCAATCAGCCAGATACATATCTAGCATACATTTCTCTGATGGTCCTGTTCGCAACTTTTCCTTGTCCTCTCATTCCTCATCCTCCTCTCTTCTGCAGTGACGGAGCTAAACCCAGGGTGTTGGGCATGGTAGGCAGGTGTGCTGCCATAGATCCACGTCCCCAGCCCTTTATCTTCCTTTCTTCAGCCCTGATCAGAATCGGGCAAGAGTCCTCCTGGGATCTGTAACAGTATCATATGCCCGTATTTACAGGCTGATGGGGGTAATCACTAGTGCATTCTCTGATTTCACAACATCACACATTAAAGCTCGGCGTCTTCACCACTCATCTTTATATAGCTCCAGCTATTTCCATTCCTACTTGTGAATGCACAAGCTCACACAGACGCAAGGCCATGGAAAGCCTGGCTCAAGTCCAAAGCCCACTCTACAGTGTGGAATTGCTGCCATTTGTCTGCTCCAAAGTACCTCTTTCCTCTGCCTACAGCCACGGAAGGGCTTTCACAGACCACCCTGATTTTTGGAGAAAAAGGAACATCTGAACTAAATATTGACTAAAGAATTCTTCCCCTCCCCCTCTGTGGAAACCATTAGCCCAAGGTTACTTCCTGAGTCTCACCAGCCAATGGTCCCAGAAAGATAGCAGCTGTGAGTCAAACCGGGAACTCTCTGGTCACAAGAGTGAGTTTTCTTGTTCAATTGCCTTCCCCGCATTTATTCCACGTTACCCTTCTTGGTCGTCAGAAACGTATCTCCGTTAGTTTTCAGCGCCCGGTGATTCACCACTTACCAAGAACTATGGAAGAGGAAGCTCAGTAAAACCACCTTTTAAAAGTTGGCCCAGACTTACGAAATGAGTAGTAGAAACAGATGATTTTAATCCATCTCATCTGCTCAGTACCTGCCACACATACACATGTGTTTGTGGACGCTGCAGTGGGTGTTCCATTCTGCTGCCTCCACATCCTTGACCCTTGACATCCTGAAATTCCCTCTCTCAGAAAGATTTAATATTATATATATAATCCCCACATGCCTACATTTCCATCCTGTGCTTTTCATGTGATCAACAAAAATACATCCATTCTTGTAAACTGTTAAAGCAACTTCCTGCTTCTACTGAGAATCCCTCTCAGCATATTTTGCAGTGCTTTCCCAGGCCCCTTTGCTTCAGAGTCAGCGACTGTGCTTCACTATGCCTGCCATTTCTGGATTTTCACTGTAAATATTTGTACCCTATCAACTCTAAAGGCCATCTGTTTGCAGTAGACATAGACCTGCCATAACTTTAGTGAGGGTTTATCGATGAAAGAAATCAGCTTTGTATTATATTCTCTGTAGAAATAGAGATTTTCTTCACCTTCTCTGATAGATAACACTTATGCTAGATTTTCTATTTGAGATCCACAATGAAGAGTCTATCAAAGCATTAGCGATGATGCATGCTCACCGCAAGCCCCTGCCTGGAGGCGTCTGCATGCCTCCTGCCTTCCTGGGCCTCACCTCCTCTGTAGGGCAGGGCACTGGCGCTCCGGGACCCAGTTCACACTTAGTCAGATCTTGTGCCTTTCTGGTGGTTGTTGTACAGCGCTAGGTGTTTGCATCTTACTGGTCACTACCGCATTTCCTCACAGACTGTGCGTGTGTCATTAGCTCTGCTCGTTTGCCTTCTCCTCCTCTCCCTGCAAAGCGAAAAACACGACCTTCCTGTGCAATCCTCTGCAAAACCCTCTTTTCCCCGCTTGAATGCTAGCTTGCACACTGAACCTTTCTAGCTGCCTGACTACGTTGCTAGCTCACAGAGGCAAGTCAGTGTCCGACAGTCTGTGGCATGTGCTACGCCCAGTGCAGAGCCACTTTCCGTAAGTGCTTGCTTCACTAGAAACAGACAGCGGATGGATAAAGCATGATGGTCAGAAGTTTTAACATTCTTTGTAGCGTTCTCATAGAACATTTTCACAAGACACTTGTGAGACATGAGAGACTCACCGGGTACTGCATTGCAAGAACTCAGCAACTCATATTTTCACCTACCTAGCCTAATCTTTCCTGCCTAGGTTTTCCTGAGTGAAGCGTTCTTATAACAAGCAGGGGGAAGGAGCTCAGCCATTCCCAAGATGCAAAGGCAGTGTGGCCCCCCACAGGGAGCACTGTGACCTGCAAACACAGTTGCTACTTTGTACATAACA
>PVKA01030014.1:0-27720 GCA_004027165.1 Ctenomys sociabilis
AAGAACCTAAGGTAGTTGAATGTCAATGGAGTGCCCACTTTTGACAGGTGTAGGCAAAGGAAGGGTTGTAGAAAGAAAAAATCAGGATGTGTGTGTATAGACAGTACAGTTGGGATAGATAACGCTGTGCTTCTACATAATTCTATGAGAGGCAAGATCTGCACTAATGGTGGTTGGACAGGATATTATGTCGGCTTTTCGTGCTATGGTCATCCCCTAGGTAAATAATTATTGAATCTTTGATATAATTCAGCTATAAAAAACCCTGTAAATATAATTTCATGTATGCACCTTGTACAGTACCAAAACGTTATGAAAACAGTTTGCAATGTATTAATTCATCGACTCTGTATGGTTAAGGTGTCTTGAAACTGTCTGATTGACATTTGTATTTTATTTTATTTTTTTTATTTTTGTCTTTTTGAGACAGGGTCTCACTATGCAGTTCAGGCTGGCCTTAAGCTCACTTTGTAGCTCAGGCTGGTCTTGAACTCACAACAATCCTCCTGCCTCAGCCTCCCGAGTGCTGGGATTACAGGCATGAGCCACCATGCCCGGCTACATTTGTATTTTAATAAAATAAAAATAAATGGAAAAAAAAAAGATAAAAAAAAAATCATGAAACTCAGGTGAGCTCCACATTTTCTGAACAAGGAGATTATGGAGCCACAGATGAAAGAGATAGAAGTTCTGTAGTGTGCCTGGGGAGAGTCACGTGGAGAGAAAACTTTCTCTCAGGCTCTCACAGAGAGCAAACTGGTCAAGCATTGGCCGTGACTCATCCACATGGATGACACAAACAAAGGATCTACAGAATAATGTACAGGACTACAAGATGAACCCTGAGGGGACTTCACTGACCTCATAAGAAACAAAAAGTACATGTGTTGGTATATTGGTCTTGCTCTATCTAGGTCTTCACCATCCAGCAGAAAAGTATAAAAATAAGGTATACACCACAGGGCCATAATAATAAGTTGAGCTGTAAATCGCTATGGTTGACAACATCTTCGGGTAACTCACTATTGTTGTGGAATGCTGGACTGTGTTGGATTGTGTTGTCGAGTTCAACCACCTAAGTTAGTTGAATGACAATGAAGTGCTCATCTTTGACAGGTCTAGACAAAGGAAGGGGAATAGAAAGAAAAAATCATGATGTGTGTGTATGGACAGTACAGTTGGGATAAATAATGCCGTGCTTCTACATAATTCTATGAGAGGCAAGATTTGCACTAATGGTGGTTGGACAGGATATTTTGTCGGCTTCTAGTACTATGGACCACCACTAGGAAAATAACAAGGTAGAAAGTAATAATTATTGAATCTTTGATATAATTCAGGTATAAAAAATAAGATACGCAAACAGCTACACTCTCTTAATTTACTAATAAGAGACATTTGCTATAATAATGTCTGTAAGTATAATATCATGTATGCACCTTGTACGATACCAAAACAGTATGAAAACAGTTTGCAATGTATTAATTTATCAAATCTGTCTTGTTAAGGTGTCTTAAAACTGTCTGATTGATATTTGTACTTCAATAAAATAAAAAATAAATTAAAAGAAAGAAATTTAGTCACATAGTTAGGGTTAACTGAACTGCATATGTTGCAGGGTACTAATAAGCTTCTGTTCTGGACAGTTAACAACCTAAGTTCACAGATCAAAAACTGGAGAAATGGAAGGGCTTCAAGGTCAGCCAACATTTTGTCCCTAGCCTTTCAAGGTCAGTGAAGACTCAGGACATCGGAGAACCTGTAACATCATGGAGCTCAGTTGTGCCCAAAATTTTCAGATCAAGGAGATTATGGATCCACAGAGGCATGTGATTGATGGATTATAGTGTATGTAAGAAAAGTCAGATGGAGAGAATACTTTCAGGCTTTCACAGAGAGCAAATTGGTCGAGCAATGGCCGTGACTGATCCACATGGCTGACGCTGACAAAGGATCTACAAAGTGAGGTACAAGGTTATGAGATAAACCCTGCGGGGACTTGACTGACCTCATCAGATTCAAAAGTTACATTTTTTCTTATATAGGTCTTGCTTTATCTTGGTCTTAATGATTCAACAGAGAAGTATAAAAATGAGGTATATAAAAAAAGGTCATAATAATAAGCTGAGATGCAAATGTCTCTATTGAACACTTTCTTTGGATAATCCACTAATATTATGGACCGCTGGGCTGTGTTGGAGTGTTTTGCTGAATTCAAGCACCTATAATTGAATGACAATAGAATACCCATCTTTGACAAGACTAAACTATAAAATGGGATACAAAGGAAGAACCATTCTGTGTTTGTATAAACAGTACAGTTAGGATAAATATACAGTTCTTTTGCATAACTCTATGAGAAGAAAGTTTTTCAGTAAGAGTGTTTGGACAGGATATCCTGCCTGCTTTTTGTACACTGGATAACCACTAGGAAGATAACAATGTAAAAAATATTAATTATTGAAACTGTACCATAATTCAGCTTTAAAAATAAAAGAGATAGGTATACAGCTACATTTTCTTAATTCATTGATTAGAGGCATTTGCTCTAATAACATTTGTAGATAGAGTATCGTGTGTGCACCTTGTACAACAAAAAGCCACTTTGAAAACAATTTGCAATGTATTAATTATTTTACCTGTCCTACTAATTTGATTTGAAACTGTTTCATTGCTATTTGTTCTTCAATAAGTTAAAATAAAATAATTTAAAAAGAAAAGCATATAGCTTCATTCTCTTAATTCATTGATTAGAGACATCTGCTCTAATAGTGTTTGTAAATAAAATATCATGTATGCCCCTTGTACAACAAAAAACCACTATGAAAACAATATGCAATGTATTAATTATTGAATCTGTCCTACTAACTTGATTTGAAACTGTCTCATTGCTCTTTGTTCTTCAATAAAAAAGAAAGCTTACAGCAATTGTATACAGCTCTGTGACTGTGATCTGAACTAGAAGAAGCCATGAATGACTATCAGAGTGGAGATGATGGCAATGACTGTTTTTCACCTGATGTAGAGTTTGTAAATGAAGAAAATTTTTGCTGAACACTTCTGTTCATGAACAATTCATTCATAAATTGAGGTATTACTGTACATATGTGTTATAAATATAAAAGCATGCATTGAAATAAGAAATACCAAATCCTGACTAGTAGTTGTCTCCCTGGAGGGATGAAGAGAAATAAAAGACAGATTCATATGGTGTTTAAACTATATCGGGATTCTCTTAGAGTTGGGGATGTTGGTTAGTAGTAGATCAGTGGTTGAGTGCTTGTCTGGCATGTGCAAGATGCCAGGTTTGATCCCCAGCAGCAGAAGAAAAAATTTATTTTATTATGAAACAGGAAAAAATTTTGTAAACTATTGACATTTGACAAACTGAATTGTCATACATAGGTTTTTTAATAGATTTTCTCTAATTTTTGTTTGTTTAAATATTTCTTTTTTTTATAAAAGCAATTGAGTAGTTGAATTAGAAATTCAGACTAATCTTTGAAGAGGTTTGACAAAGGGAATGCGTGATGTCACTTAACTGTATCCCTTAAAATAATTAAGTGATAAATTATATGTTGTGTGTCTGATCACAACAAAATAAAAAAATTATTATGTCTAAGAAATTGTAAGGAATCATAAGAAACAAAAGTACAAACAGGATTAAAGTTAGTTGTTACAGTTTGGAAATAAAGTAGAATGGATCTAACCAGTTGAGATATAGAATTGCATTTCATAAAAGTGTGACACTAGCCAGGCATGGTGGAGCATACATGTAATCCCAGCACTCGGGAGGCTGAGGCAGGAGGATTATTGTGAGTTCAAGACCAGCCTGAGCTACAAAGTGAGCTTAAGGCCAGCCTGAACTGCATAGTGAGACCCTGTTTCAAAAAAAAAAAATAGTGTGACACTGTGAGACTAATTTTTATCATATAAAAAAATCTTAGCTTTGTTTTTTTTAAATTTCTTTGAGGAACTAGGGATTAGAACTCAGGCCCTTGTTCTTGCCAGGCAAGCGCTTATTCTACTGAGCCATTTCCCCAGCCCCACAATCTTAGCTTTGAATAGACTCTTATGGCCATCCTAATCTTTCCTACAGAAAAAAGAGGACCAAGCCTCTTTAAGAAAAAAGAAAATGAAACAGGAGGCAAAACTCTGAAGAAAAGGAAAACAGATGAGCAAAATAAAAATCCCATTCATTCAACATGAGTATTTTCCTTCTAGTACCTATAGTCTTTAGTATCCAGTGAGTCACAATCTTCTACCTCACTTTATAGCCTGTGGGTGACTCCTCTGTTCTAAATACTCCCTATCTGTAAACCTCCCGACCGTGGAAACTGTCCATGCTGAAATACATCCCTACTTCTATTGGTACATGGAGAAGCAGTTGGACCACTGGACTCTCCTCAGTGTAAACAGCAGGGCGTGGATTCCAGCAGACCCTTGCAGTGTCACCACATGTAGATCAAGCCACATCTGAAAGTTAGACCTTCAAACCTGGCCTCCCACTACAGAATTCAGGACTGTGACCTTCCTGGCTGGAGCTTGTACTTCTCAGGGAATTTTAGGGGATCTACATCTAGCCCTCAGCCTCCCCCCATCTGTCTCCTGTGGCTGTCTCTGACCCACTCTTTGTGATATGGAAACCAGTCCTGGAGTGAAACTTTAATATAGGTATTCTGTGGCTCAGTACCATACAATCAATCCCTTCCAAAATGGTGCCTGATTGAATTCTCTCTGGTAATACGTCAAGTACTGCATTAAATTTATTTATTTATTTATTTATTTATTTATTTATTTATTTATTTATTTATTTATTTATTTATTTATTTGTCTTTTTGAGGCAGGGTCTCACTATGCAGTTCAGGCTGTCCTTAAGCTCACTTTGTAGCTCAGGCTGGTCTCGAACTCACAAAAATCCTCCTGCCTCAGCCTCCCGAGTGCTGGGATTACAAGCATGCGCCACCACACCCGGCTCTACATTAAATTTCTTTTATCATATGTGAATGCCATATATATCATGCCATGAAGAAGTCCCTCTCTTTTAGGAATTGAAATACTTCACTCCAAGCTCTCTTTGACTTGAAAGTCTGTGTTGATAAATCACCTGTGATTCTGCTAGGCTTTCTGTTATAGGCGATTGATTTCTTTTCTCTAACAACATTTTTACTTTAAAGAGAAATGATGACAATAACAATAAAACAAAATTTATAAGCAGGTTACCCAGGTATCATGCCTGTATCTTGTACTCTAACAGCTTTTAAGATTCTGTTTTTGTTCTGCATTTATGGAATCTTGGCTGTATGCCTCGCTGTAGATTTTTTTTTTAATCTTTTCTAATTGAAGTTCTGCAAGCTTCATTTGATCTCTATATCAAATTCTTTTTCTCCAGCAGGGAAGTTTGTTTGTTTTCTTATTTATGTATTTATGTATTTATTTATTTATGTATTTATTTATTTATTTATTTATTTATTTATTTATTTATTTGGCGGTACTGTGGATGGAACTTGGGACCTTACACTTTCCAGGCAGGCATGTACATCTCTGAGCTATATCCCCAGCCCGTTGCCAGGGAAGTTTTCTGCCATGATGTCTGTGAACACTTTTTAAAATATCATTTGTGCTATATCTTGCTTTTTCATTGAATCAAATCATCTTAAGTTACTTGATCTCTTTTTCAGAGTATTGTAAGTTTCACTGTATACATCTTTTACTTCCATTGTTAGATTGATTCCTAAGTACTTCATTTATTTGGATGCTATTGTGAAGTGTGTGGATTCCCTAATTTCTCTCTTGGTGAGTTTGTTGCTTTTTTACAGGAATGTTATTGGTTTTTGGATGTTCACTTGCATCTTGCTGTGTTAATGAATTTGGTTATTAAATTCTTTAGTGTTTTAATGGAATTTTTTTTGTGTGTGTGATACTGGGGTTTGAACTTAGCACCCTGTGCTTGCCAGGCAGGGACATTCTGCTGAGTTATCTTGCCAGCTTGATGGATTTTTGAGGGTCTTTTATGTACAGTATCATGTCATCTGTGAATAATGATAATTTCACTTCTCCCTTTCCTATCCTTATTTGTTTTGTTTTCCTCTTTTGTCTAATTTCTGTGGCTAATGTTTCCAGAATTAGATTAAATAGGGCTGGTGACAATGAACATCCTTGTCTTATTCCTGATTTTATTTTTATTTTTTTGTGAGTACTCTCTTGGATTTTATATTCAGTATGTCTGCTGAAAGTTTTCCAACACTGCTAACACACATAGGGTTTCTCCCATTTCTCCTCTTTCAAGTCTATAAAATGAAGAACTATTATTCAAGGCTTTTCCAGTATCCTCCACACCTTGTGTTTTTCTCTGGTGTGAGCTCTGTCTTGTTTCTGATTTTAAAGTGAAAGCTTTTAGTATTTGTCCATTTAGTATGAGGCTGGCTTTTAGTTTGCTATAGATACCTCTGACGAGTTGAGGTAAAGAAAATTTATCCTGATTTTCTGTAGGGTTTTATTTTTAATCATAAATGAGTGGTTTTATCAAAAGCTTTCCTGCATATATTGAGATGATCATTGATTTTTCTCTTGGGCTCTGTTGATCTAGTATATTATATTTATTTATTCATTATTTTAAAGGGAATAATAGTAGTAAAAAGAAGCATTAAAATGATACAGATTTTCACCAATCAAACTGATGGGAATTCAATAATGGTTGGTATATTACATATTGTTGTCTTCAGATTAGTTGCTCAGATTACCAGATATAAGCATGCAAAATTGGTCAAAAAATTAAAAAAGAAGGAGGGCCAGGCAAATAGCTTAGCAGGTTAAAGCACCTGCTTAGGTAGACACAGGGGCCAAGAGTTCAATCCCCAGGCTTGCCGTGCTGGCCCCACCCCCGGAATGCGCTGAGCCAGCATTGAGACATGGTGTGGTGGTATACTCCTGTAATTCCCCCCTTGGGCTGTAAACAGGAGGATCACTACGAGTCCAGTCTATGTAGTGAGACCCTATAGACCCTGTAGGCCCTATACTTAATACAAAAACAAATTAAAAAGAAGGAAAAAATTACGCATTAACTGCTCCTTTCAATAGAGCGGTAGAAATTATCAGTACAATTATCCAAACGATCTTGTGTATGTACATATATTTTCCTTTCCTTCTTTCTTTTTTCCTCCTTTCTCTGAACATAGTTTTTTCCTTCTCTTTGAACAATTTCTTTCCCTTACATAGTAGTTATCATACATTTTGGATTTTGTTTGCTCTTTCAAGTTCTTATAGTTGGGAGATAATACTGACTTGTGAATGTAGAACTATACCGGCATTCCTGGGATGAATTCCACATGGTCATTACATATAATCTTCTTGATGATTTGCTACATTCTGTTTGCTAGTATTTTCTTGAAGATTTTTGCATCTATGTTCAGTAGGGAGATAGGCCTGTGTACTCTTATTTGGTTGGGTCTTTCTCTGGTGTGGGCATCAGGGCAGTACTTGCCTCTAGGAATGAGTTAGGGATAATTGCTTCCATTTCAGTTTCACTGAAGAGTTTGAGAAGATCTGGCATTAGATATTCTCTAAATTTCTTTTTTCATTAATTTTATTGAGAAACAAATAGCAATGAGACAGTTTCAAAACCAATTAGCGGGACAGGTTTAATAATTAATACATTGCATATTGTTGTCTTCGTAGTGGTTATTCATAGTACAAGATGTAGACAGGATATCTTATCCAAACACTATTAGTACAAATCTTTCTTCTCATTGAATTAAGAGAAAGTAGCTGTATATCTATCCTACCTATTTTGAATATACAGATACAAAATGGTCCTTCATTTGTATCCCCTTGTTTTGGTTAGTTTTGTCAGAGAAGGGTATTCCATTGCCATTTAAATATTGTAGGTGTGTGAATTCAGCGAAATAATCCAACATAGTCCAGTAGTCCATAATTGTAGTGGATTATCCACAGAACTGGCAATGTCAGAAGTTGTTGACTTGAGCCTTTTACAGCTCAGCATATTAATATAGCTTTACTTCTTATACCTCATTTTTATACTTTTCTGCTGGATGGTTAAGACCAAGATAAAGCAAGACCTGTATAACAAGAAATTTAACTTTTGTATCTGATTAGGTCAGTCAAATGCCCTCAGGGTTTACCCTGAAACCCTGTACTGCAGTTTATAGATCCTTTGTCAGTGTCAGCCATGTGGGTGATCTAAATTTCTTATAGAATTCAGCTGTGAATCCATCAGGACCTGGGCTTTTCTTTGTTGGTAATTTTTTAATTTTGTTTTCAATTTCATTGACATATTGGGTTATTCAGGATTTTTATATCTTCTTGATTCGGTGTTGGCAATTCATATGTATTTAGGAGCCGTATTTGTATTTATGACTGTTATCTCTTCCTCTTGCAGTTTTTGTCTAACAAGTATGTAATGATCTTCTTTCTCTCTTTTGATCATTTTTGGTTTACATTTTCTGCAAGCAGAATAATTACGCCTGCTTGTTTCTGTTACATGGAGTATTATTTTCCATCCTTTGAACTTCAGTCTATGAATTTCCTTTTGAATTAAACATGTTTCTTGTATACAGCGTATTGTTATATTTTGTTTCTTGATCCACTCTGCCAAGTATGTTTCTTTTGATTGGTGAATTGAAGCCATTTACTCTAATGGTTATAAATGATATGTATTGGCTTATCTTTGTCATGATATTTGCCTGCTATTGATTCCCTACTTTTACCCTCTATTTGCCTTACTTAGTGGTTCCTTTCTATTGTTGTTCTTGAAATTGTGGTCATTTTATCTCTTTCCAGAATATCTTTCAGTGTGCTTTGTAGGGTTGGTTTGATGATCCTGACTTTCCAAGGCCCCTGGATGGAAGAGGGGCAGTGGGTGGGCTTTCTTCCCTCCCACATAGTTCACCAATATTCCAGAGGCTCACTGTTGTTCCCGTGATGGTGGGGGTTTGGGACTGGGGTTTACCCCTCCTGAGCAGCTCAAAGAAACTCCAAAGACTCCCACAATGGTGAGGGTGTGAGAGGGCAGATTTTCTCCTTTCCCAAGCAGCTCACTAGGGATTCACTTTTATTAGTTATTCATTGCTTTCTCTAACAGCCTTTAACATTCTGTCATGGTGCTGGTCTTCTGGAATTTTGAGTATGATATGGCATGGAGGCATTAGTTTTTGATTGTGGCTATTTGGGGTTCTATATCCCTTACTTATTTATATATTAAATTCTTTTCCCATATTTGGAAAATTTTGCTATTATTTCAGTAAACAATTTTTTATAATGCCATGTGTGCTGTCTTCTAATTTTTTCACTAGTTCTAATTATCTTAGGTTAGTCTTTGTACCAATTTTCAGCAGCCATTGCACCAATTTTTCATGTTTTCTTGTCCCTTTTTAAGGTATCTCTCATTAATTGATCACTGACACCCATCCTGTCTTTTATTTCCACCACTCAGTCCTCACACTGGTTGCTTCTCCTCCCATACCTTGAGTAGAATTTTTAATCTGAAATTCTGTTTTGTACCTGTTTATGGATTCTGATTCCTTTATATGCTGGGAATTTGTATCTTGTATAATTTTTTAAGCTGTTAGCTTTTTATTATGGTCTTCTATAGCTTTGATGTTTTGTTTATTAGGTCAACAGTCTGTTTAGTTATATCATCTTTAAGCTTGCCATGCACCTTATTGATCTGTTTTAGTACCTCCTATTATCCTTTTGAATAATTCAGCTGTGCTGATTTTTATTTACTCCCTCTCAATTCCCTGGGGTCAGCTTTGCTGCAGTTGGGAATGTTGGGAGGTGATTTTCTTGCCTCACATATTGTTGCTTTTTTCTTTTTGATCCTGAAATTCGAAGGTTGATTGTAGAATAAGACTTTGCTGTTAATTTGGAGTCCTCTTCAGGTGCATGTTTCACGATACATTATAGGCATGGGTAGCTACAAACTTTGTCTATGCCCTGAAATCTAACCAACTCTATTCAGTTGGGAGAGAAGGCGCCAGTGTATTTGGCTCAGCATATAATTCTTTAGGAATGTGCCACAATATGATTAATAACACAAAGCCAACCCAAATATTGGCATACAAAGAAAACCAATGAATAGCAACAAGTATTACACCTTGGCAATAGCAATAAAATCAACAGGTATAGTAGAATCAAAAACAAAGGAGATATTGACACATCGGAAGAACCAATAATGCACCATGCTTAAGTATAAAATGAGATTTTAATTATAGAGTAAATACTAAGACAAACAAAAAATACTGGCGCACAGTACATATCTAGTAAATGTAACAACTATACCTCCACTGACAATAGAACAGTATTCAATAATAATATCATAGAGTTAACTATCAAAAAATTCATGGGGCTGGGGAGATGGATCAGTGGAATAAGTGCTTCCCAAGAAAGTGCAAGGGCCTGAGTTCAATCCCCAGTTTTGCCAAAAAAATTTGTAAAGCTTAATGGTTATACTAGTAAAGATAGAGGGGGTAGGGAACTGTAGGAAAAAAAAGTACATTTGAAAAATGTGTCAATGGAGGGTGAGGAGATTAAAAAACTAGATAAAGGACACTTCTTTTTTTGACACTATTTTACTTTATTTTATTTTTTATTATTTTTGTTTTATTGAAGTACAAATATCAATGAAACACTTTTAAGATATCTTGACAAGATGGATGTGATAAATTAATACATTAAAAATAGTTTTCATAATGTTTTGGTATCATAGAAGGCGCATACATGATATTATACTTACAGACATTATTATACCATATGTCACTCATCAGTAAATAAAGAGTGTAGCTGTTTGCGTATCTTATGTTTTATACCTGAATTACATCAAAGATTCAATAATTAATACTTTCTACCTTGTTAATTTCCTAGTGGATGTCCATAGTACTAAAAGGTGACATAATATCCTGCCCAACCACCATTAGGGCAAATCTTGCCTCTCATAGAATTATGTAGAAGCATGGCGTTATCTATCCCAACTGTACTGTCCATACACACACATCATGATTCTTCCTTTCTATACCCCTTCCTTTGTCTACACCTGTCAAAGATGGGCACTCCATTGTCATTCAACTAACTTAGGTGGTGGAACTTGACACCACAATCCAACACAGTCCAGCATTCCACAACAATAGTGAGTTATCTGAAGAAGTTGTCGACCATAGCCATTTACAGCTCAACTTAATATTATGGCCCCGCAATGTATACTTCATTTTTTTATACTTTCATGCTGGATGGTTAGGACCTAGATAGAGCAAGACTTATATACCAACACATGTACTTTATGTTTCTTATGAGGTCAGTGCAGTCCCCTCAGGGTTTATCTTGTAATCTTGTACCTTATCTGTAGATCCTTTGTCTGTGTCATCCATGTGGATGAGTCACGGCCAATACTTGACCAGTTTGCTCTCTGTGAGAGCCTGAGAGAAAGTTTTCTCTCCATGTGACTCTCCCCAGGCACACTATAGAACTTCAATCTCTTTCCTCTGTGGTTCCATAATCTCCTTCTTCAGAAAATTTGGAGCTCAACTGAGTTTCATTATGTTGCAGTACAGGTTCACCTATGTCCTGAGTCTTCACTGGCCTTGTAAGGCTAGAGCCAAAATGTTGGCTGGCCTTATGGCTCTTCTATTTCTCCAACTCTGACTTGTGAACTTAGGTTGTTAACCATCCAGAAGAAAACCTGATTATTATCCTGCAGCATATGCCATTCACTTTGCCTTATCTGACTCAATTGATTTTAGTTGTTGTTGTACGTTTCCGTTTGTATTTCTGCCTTTCACTTCTTATACTAGGGAGACTATACGGTATTTACAAATGTGTGTCTGGTTTATTTCACTTATGAGTATATGTTCAAGTGGCATCCACTTCAATATAAATGCTTCAAACTTATCATTCTTAATAGCTGAGTAATACTCCATTATATAGAAATACCACATCTTTTTCGACCATTCCTCATGTGATGGACATCTTGGTTGTTTCCAAGATTTTGCTATCACACATTGTGCTGCTATAAACATAGGCACACATATATCACTATGATACAATGTTTTCAGATCATTTGGGAAAATTCCCAGTAGGGGGCTAGCCGGCTTGAATGGGATTTCTAGTCCTACTGTTTTGAGGAGTCTCCACACTGACCTCCACAATGGTTGAGCCCTTCTACATTCCCATCAGCAGTGGAGAAGTGTACCCTTTTCCCCACAACTTCTCCAACATTTGTTGTTGGTTGATTTTCTTATGATAGCCATTCTTTCTGGAGTGAGATGGTATCTCAGTGTTGTTTTTACTTGCATTTCACAGATGACTAGCGATGTGGAGCATTTTTTCATATATTTATTTGCTTCTTTAATTTCGTCCTCTGAGAAGTGTGTATTCATCTCAGATGCCCATTTCTGAATTGCGTCTTTAAATTTGAGGGCCCTGTTATATCTCAGCTCTTTATATATTCTAGACAGTAGTCCTCTGTCTGATTGCTTATTACTTAGGATTTTTTCAAAATTTGTGGATTGTCTTTTCACTGTGTTGACAATTTCTTTTGACATGGAGAAGCTTCTCAAGAAGAGTTGATCCCAGTTGTTGATTCTTTCAAGTGCTTCCCGTGTGAATACATGTTTGTTCATGAACTGTTTACCTACCCCTATGTCTTCAAGAGTTCTTCCTACTTTCTCTTCCAGGAGATTGAGTGTTTCTGTTTTAATATTTAGATCTTTAATACATTTTGACTTTAACTTAGTGAATGGGTGATAGAGCTGGGTCAAGTGTTAGTTTTTGGCATGTAGAAAGCCATGTTTTCCAGCATCATTTGTTAAAGAGGCTATCTTTCTTCCATTGAACTTGTGTAGCCCCTTTGTCGAGGATCAGCTGGCTGAGTGTGACTGTAGATGCCTCTGGATCTTCTAATCTATTTCATTGATTTTCAGGTCTACTTTGTTGCCAATACCATGTTGATTTTCTCACAATGGATTTGTAGTATAATTTCAAATCAGGAATTGTGATGCCCCCTGCCTTGTCTTTATTGGCCAAAATTGCCTTTGCTATTCTAGGTCGTTTGTGGTTCCAAACAAATGTTAGGAATGATTTCTCTATGTCTGGGAGGTATGTTGGTGGCAGTTTGATAGGGATTGCATTAAATCTGTACAGCAATTTTGGGAGTATGGCCATCTTCACGATGTTGGTTCTTCCTATCCAGGAGCATGGAATATCTTTTCATTTTCTTACATCCTCTATAATCTCCTTTCTTAGGGTGTTGTAATTTTCCGTGAAAAGATCTTTGACTTCCTTGGTTAAGTGAATCCCAAGGTATTTCATTTTCTGCGGTGCTATTGTAAAAGGTATTATTTCTACTGTTTCCCTTTCAGTGTGCTTGTTATCTGTGAAGAGGAATGCTATTGACTTTTGAGTATTGACTTTGTATCCTGCTATGCTAGTGAATTGCCCTATCAGTTCTAGCAGTTCCTTGGTGGAATTTTTGGGGTCTTCCAAGTAAAGTACCACATCATCTGCAAATAGTGATAATTTAACTTCTTCTTTACCAATTCTTATTCCCTTCATTTCTCCCTCTTTTCTAATGGCTGTTGGTAAGGATTTCCAAGACTATATTGAATAGGAGGGGTGATAGAGGACATCCTTGTCTTGTACCTGATTTAAGAGTAAAAGATTTCAGTTTTTCCCCATTTAGGATTATATGAGCTTTTGGGTTGTCATAGATGGCTTTTATCAAGTTAAGATAGAGTCCATCTATTCCAATTTTCTGTAGGACCTCGAACATGAATGAGTGTTGGACTTTGTCAAAGGCTTTCACTGCATCAATTGAGATGATCATGTAGATTTGCATTTCAATCTATTAATATAGTGTATTACAATGATAGATTTTCGAATATTCAACCATCCTTGCATCCCTGGGATGAATCTTATCTGGTCATGGTGTATGATCTTCTTGCTGATTATCTGTATTCTATTTGCCAGGATTTTATTGAGTATTTTTGCATCTATGTTCATGAGGGAGATTGGCGTGTAGTTCTCCTTTTTGGTTGTGTCTTTCCCTGGTTTTGGAATAAGTATTATACTTGCCTCCAGAAATGATTTTGGGAGGACTGTTTCCTTTTCAACTTCATGGAAGAATTTTTGGAGTGTGGAGATTATATCTGCTATAAATTTCTTGTAGAATTCATCTGTGAATCCATGAGGACCTAGACTTTTCTTTGTCGGTAGGCTTCTTATTATGTTTTGTATTTCGTTGGCTGTTATCGGCTTATTGAGAGTTGTTATATCTTCTTGATTCAGTTTTGGCAATTTGTACCTTTTGAGGAATATGTCCATTTCTTCTGTGTCTTCTGTTCTGTGAGCGTAAAGATACTCGAAGGAACTGTCGATAATCTTCTGAATTTCCTCTGGGTCTGTGGTGATTTCACCCTTTTCATTCCTTATTGCTTGTATTAGAATTTTCTTTTGTCTCTTTTTGATGAGGTTGGCAAGAGGATTATCAACTTTATTTAGTTTTTCAAAGAACCAACTTTTTGATTTGTTGGTTTCTTTGAACTCTTTTCTTCAACTCAATTGAACTAATTTCTGATCTAATCTTTATGATTTCGTCCCATGTTTACGCTCTGAGTTTTGTTTGCTCTTCTTTTTCTAGTTTTTGGTGGTGCAACACTAAGGTTCTAATTTGTTCCCTTTCTGTTTTCCTAATGTGTGAGTTCATAGCCATGATTTTCCCTCTAAGAACTGCTTTCATTCCACCCCATAAATTCCGGTAAGTTGTACTTGAATTTTCATTGATTTGTAGATATTGTTGAATTTCTTTTTGAAATTCTTCTGCAACCCATTGATTGCTGAGTAGGGTGTTGTTCAGTTTCCATGAATTTAGTGGGTGTTTCTGGTTTCTTTTGTTATTTATTTCCAGTTTCATTGCATTATGGTCAGATAATAAGCATGGGATAATTTCTATTTTCTTGCATATACTTAGGCATGACTTGTGGACTAGTATGTGGTCCATTCTGCAAAATGACCCTTGTGCAGCTGAAAAAAATGTGTATTGAGCTATGGTTGTGTGGAACAGTCTGTGTAGGTCCACCAGGTCCATTTGTTCCAAGCTCTGGTTCCGTTCTGCTACTTCCTTGCTAATTTTTTGTCTGATTGACCTATCTTTTTGAGATAAGGGGGTGTTGAGGTCTCCTGTTAAGATTGTGTTCTTAGACATGAAGTTTTTCATGTCCCTTTGGATTTGTTTTACATAGTTGGGTGCTCCTGTGTTTGGTGCATAAATATTTATGAGTGTTACTTCTTGCTCTTGAATTTTTCCCCTGACCAATATATAGTGGCCTTCTTTGTGTCATTTGATCATTCTTGGTTTGAAGTTGAGACTGTCTGAGAACAGAATTGCTACTTCTGCTTTTTTCTGAGGTGCTGGGGCATGTAGTATTATTTTCCATCCTTTGACTTTGAGCCTGTAAATGTCCTTTTGAGTTAAGTGTGTTTCTTGTATACAGCATAATTTTGGATTTTGTTTCCTAATCCACTGTGCCAGTCTATTTCTCTTAATTGGAGAAATGAGTCCGTTTACATTGATGGTTATAATTGAAATGTGCTGACTTATGTTTGTCATGATATTTTCCTGGTATTGTTTACTCCTTTGTAACCTGTGTTTAATTGACTGTCCTGTTTAGTGGTTCCTTCCATTCTCTTTCATGGATTTCTGGTCATTGTGGTCTCTCTCTAGAACCTCTTTCAGCAGCCTGTGAAGGGATGACTTTGTCATCATGAAATTCATTAGTTGTTCTTTGTCGTGGAAGTATTTCACTTCTCCCTCAAACTTGAAAGAGAGTTTTGCAGGGTATGATAGTCTGGGCTGGAATTTGTTTTTGTGTGGGACTTGAAGAACTCTGCTCCATGCTCTCCTTGCCTTCATTGTTTGTGTAGAGAAGTCGGCTGTAATTCTGATGGGTTTTCCTTTGAATGTGAGCTCCTTCTCTCTAGCAGCTTTCAGTATGTTATTTTTGTGTTGGATTTCTGGGATCTTAACTATTATATTTCTAGGCCTGTTTTTACTTGTTTTGAGGTTATTTGGTGTTCTGCATACTTCGTTGAGCTGAATGTTGGATTGTTTCCTCATATTTGGGAACTTTTCTGCCATTACTTCTCCCCATGTTCTTGTTATGTCATTTGTATTGATTTCTTCATTCTCGTTGATACCAATTATTCTCACATTATTCATCCTTTCATCATCTTGCAGGTGATGAATTTTTTGCTGCATTCTCATTGTTTTCCAGAGATCCTTTCTCACCTTTTCACTAGCTGCTCCGGCTTGTTCAAGATCTGAAACTCTGTCTTCGCTTTCACTCAGATGGTTTTGTAGACTCATGATTGCTATTTTTAGTTCTTCTATATCTCTTTGACTGTGTTTCATGTGTTCTATTTCTTTTCTGTATTGCTCATTCAAGGAATCCATCATATTTCTGATCTCCTCAATTTTTTTTTATCCATGTCTTCTTTAGAGGTAGTTATTAATTCTTTTTCTGTAGTGTTTCTTCCAAGTTTGGTTTGCTCTGTGTATTTCTGGACTTGTTTCTGATAAAGGACACTTCTGAGGAGCAAGGAAAATTAATAGTATTAGATAAAAGTAGCAAAAAGTCAAAAAGTGAGATACAAATGAAGGGAAAAAAGAAAATTCATAAGGATGAGAAATTTTAAGGGAAAAAAGAAGAAAAGAAAGGAAAATTGCCATACTCCATATCTTGGTTACTTTCCTCATTGCTGAGACAAAATATCTGACATCCAAAGTTAGAGGAGGAGAGCTTGAGAGAAAGTTTTCTCTTCATGTGACTCTCCCCAGGCACACTATACAACTTCAATCTCTTTCCTCTGTGGCTCCATAATCTCCTTCTTCAGAAAATTTGGAACTCAAATGAGTTTCATGATGTTGCAGTACAGGCTCTCCTATGACCTGAGTCTTTGCTGACCTTGAAAGGCTAGGGCCAAAATGTTTGCTGGCCTTGTGGCTCTTCCATTTCTCCCACTCTGACTTGTGAAATTACGTTATTAACCATCCAGAAGAAAAGCTGATTAGTATCCTGCAGCATAGGCCATTCACCTTCCCTTATCTGACTCAATTGATTTTAGTTATTGTATGTTTCCTTTTTTATTTCTGCTTTTCGCTTGTTATACTAGGGAGACTAAATGATATTTACAAATGTATGTCTGGTTTATTTCACTTATGAGTATATGTTCAAGTGGCATCCACTTCAGTATAAATGCTTCAAACTTATCATTCTTAATAGCTGAGTAATACTGCATTATATAGAAATACCACACCTTTTTCAACTATTCCTCCTGTGATGGACATCTTGGTTGTTTCCAAGATTTTTCTATCACACATTGAGCTGCTATAAACATAGGTACACATATATCTCTATGATACAATGTTTCCCGATCCTTTGGGAAAATTCCAAAGTGGTCAAGCATTGGCCGTGACTCATCCACATGGATGACACAGACAAAGGATCTACAGAATAATGTACAGGACTACAAGATAAACCCTGAGAAGACTTCACTGACCACATAAAAAATATAAAGTTCATGTATTGGTATATAAGTCTTGATCTATCTAGGTCTTAACCATGCAGCAGAAAAGTATAAAAATGAAGTATACATCGTCGGGCCATAATATTAAGCTGAGGTGTAAATGGCTATGGTCGACAACTTCTTTGAATAACTCACTATTGTTTTGAAATGCTGGACTGTGTTGGGTTGTGGTGTCGAGTTCAAGCACCTAAGTTAGTTGAATGACAATGGAGTGCCCAACTTTGACTGGTGTAGCCAAAGGAAGGGGTATAGAAAGAAAAAATCATGATGTGTGTGTATAGACAGTACAGTTGGGATCGATAATGCTGTGCTTCTACATAATCCTATGAGAGGCAAGATCTGCACTAATGGTCGTTGGACAGGATATTATGTCGGCTTCTAATACTACGATCATCCACTAGGAAAATAATTATTGAATTTTTGATATAATTCATGTATAAAAAATAAGTAAGCAGCTATACTCTTAATTTACTGATAAGAGACATCTGCTAAAATAATATCTGTAAATATAATATCATGCATGCACCTTGTATGATACCAAAACATTATGATAACAGTTTGCAATGTATTAATTTATTGAATCTGTCTTGTTAAGGTGTCATAAAACTGTATGATTGCTATTTGTACTTTAATAAAATAAAAAATAAATAAAAAATAAAAAAAAACTAAGTTAGAGGAGGAAAGCTTTCCTTGGCTCACAGTTTGTCAAGGCTTCAATTCATAGCTGGCTGGCTCCAAGGCAGGCTGGCATGGCAGAAGGCATTGCAGTGGAGAAACCATTCATGGCAGGCAGAAGGCAGCAAAGCAGAGCTGTGAAGAAGCAGCCAGTAACAAACCAAAGCAGCCCTCTTTTCGGGCCTTGTATTCTATCCAGGATACACAGTCTGGGTGGGTAGCACTCACACCCAGGGAGAACCTTCCCATTACTCAACTATGCCAAACCAATCAAAGAACTGATTGAGGAATAACAAACCCTTGATCCCAGCATCACACAGTCTCAATTTAGCCTCCTCTGCAAAGCACCATTTATGATGGTAATTAGGCTTTGTGGAAACACCTAGACACAAGCCACAACACTCCCAAAAAAAACAACCTAAGGGAAAAAGAATGAAAAAAAAACCCTCCATATCTTTGAGTGAGTAGTTTCTTTCCAGGATCTTCATTCTTAATATCCAGCAAATCAACCTTTTCCACCTCGCTCTATGGCCTGTGGGTTTGTGAGGTATTCCTCCACTGTGCTCCAGAGGCCCTTCCCTCTATCTTTCTACATTAGAGTGTGGCAGCTGCTCAAGCCAAGGCATGTCCTTGGTCACACTGGAAGATGGGAAAAGCAATCAGAGTGCTGGTCTTTGCTGGCTGTAGGCAGCTTAGTGCAGCTTCAAGCAGAATGGACTTAATGCCAGCATTTCACATCCAGCTGCGACTGAAAGCCCCTCTTGTGAGGCATGGTTTCTTACTATGGAGGACATGGACTATGTTCTTCCCAACCTGAGATTCAGTTTCAGTTTCTTTTTTGTTTTTGGAAGAACAGGCGGTTAAACTCAGGCCTTTGCACTTGCCAGGCAAGCACTTATTCTACTGAGCTATCTCCCTGGCCCTTGAACTTCAGTTTCTCAGAATGTCTAGCCTGCACCCTCTCTGTGGCTATCTCATAGCCCAGTTATTGTGGGAAGGTAATGCTGTGAACCCTAAAATGGAGTTGTTAGTCTATAGCTATTGTGTAGTTCAGTCCTGAATGGCACTCAATTAAACAGACACTAGCAATGCATCAGGTGCTGCACTGGGTGTCTTTTCAAAGTCTAACTTGCCACAAAGGATCACTTTCAGAGTAAAAGCCCATTCTATTTATTTTTAGTTTACAATAGCTGTGCGATTTGCTTGGGACTAGTGCTGCTGGCCAAATTTGTAATTTCTCCCTAAGCTGCCAACCTCCTGGATTTACTTGTCTCCCCATACTTGCCTCAATCCTGGGCAGGTAAGGTGATTGATCAATTGGTGCCTCTGCTGCCCTGTGCCAAGGGGCTAAGAAAAGGTGTAGCCACCTAGGAGCTGATAGGTGACCATAGTCAGATTGTGGTATCCATCAGTATGGTCCTGGTTGGGAGTCAACATGTGACTCCATAATCCATGAAGTGTTGTTTCATTGTTAGGGGTTCCAATTTTCTATATCCTCACTAATACGTGCTTTTATGTTTTCCCCCCATCATAGCCATTCTGGTAGGTATGAAGTAATACCTATTGTGGTTTAGATTTGCATTTTCCTGATGGCTAATGATGTTAAGTATTTTTTTCATGTGTTTGTGGTCATTTGTATTTCTCTGTATAAATATCTAGTAAAATCTTAGCCCTTTAAAAATAAATGTATTTGCTGGGCATGGTGGCATATAACTGTAATCCCAGCATTCAGGGGGCTGAGGCAGGAAAATCACCACAGACTTGAGACAAGCCTAAGCTACAAAGTGAGCCTAGACAGCCTGAACTACATAGTGAGACCCTGTCTGAAAACACCAAAAAACTCCAAACCAACCCAACCCAAACCAAACCAAAACAAACCAAAACAAAACAAAACCAAAGACCAAAAATCATTTGTTTTTCTTTTTGTTTTTGTGTTTTAGCTATTCCTTATATATTCTGGATACTAGACACTTAGTGAGTTATAAATATTTTTGGGGGGTGTTAGGTCTTGCTATGTAGTCCAAGCTGGCTTTAAACTCACTACATAGCCTAGGCTGGCCTCGAACTTGCAGTGATCCTTCTACCTCAGCCTCCTGAGTTCTAAAATTACTGGCAAGCACCACTATGCCCCGTTAATAATTCTCAAATGTACATAGCATTGTGCATTGACTTGAACATCAACATCATTCAAAGTAGTTAAAAGGTTGAAACCACCCAAATGTTCATGAAAAAATAAAAAAGAAAGTGATTCTGATAGATGCTACAACAGGGACAAATCTTGAGGACATTATGCTAAGTGATCAGACCCTTCTAATCTGTTCTGTTCCTATCCCTGAAACCTGCAAGACTTTGGTCTTTGTCTTCTTTTCCATGTGATCAAAGTGATATATTAAAGAAACAAGAAAGCAATAGTATCAGTATCAAGCAAAGCAGATTTGCCTTTAGGCATTCCTGACTTCAATCTTTTTATTCCACTTAACATTTTATGAGTACAGTCATGTGTCATTGAAAAATAGCAACACATTCTGAGAAAAGTACATCATTGGGTGATTTAATTATTATTTGATCATCATAGAGTATATTTACACAAACTTGTACATGATACCTTCTCAACACCTGTGATATATAGCATGTAACATCATACATATGGTCTATTGTTGACTGAAACTTCCTTATGTGGCACATGATGGAATTTACTTATGCCAAGTATTTTCTGATACTTTATGGTAAAAGGTGAGTAAAATTTAGTCCCTGTACAGTTTATAATTTTGTAAGGAATACAGCTATATAAAATAATATAAAATATAGGTTTTGCTTTAACTTGGTTTTAACCATACAGCAAAATAATCAACTATATAAAATAATATAAAGTATACAGTAAAGTATAAATTCTAGGATATACATACTATGGGTATGCAGTATAAGAACCTGAGATAACAGAAGAAAGAAATCTTTACAGAAGAAATATTTGTTTTAAATACTGATGCATAAGAAAAAGCTTACTAGGCAGACACTGAGATAGTATGAAAAGGACAAAGGATAAAATAGCACAGAATGTTTAAGGATCTTCAGAGTATTTACCTTAATTAGAATATTGTATTTATCAAGATGAAATTGGAAAAATAGATGGGACTAAATTATAAAGACTTTGTCATTGAAGTTTGGGTTTTATCACATAGGCCGATGTTTACCAAAGTTCACTTACTTGTACTTTACCTTTATCACTTTGTATCTTAAATTTAGATAATATCTTTGTTGTCATGAAGTGTATGTTGCATTTCTCATACATAAAATTTTATATAGAGAGCAAATTGGTCAAGCAAGGGCTGTGATTCATCCAGGTGGCTGACACTGACAAAAGATCCACAGGGTGCTATACATGGTTCCAGGATAAATCCTGAGGAAATTTGACTGACCTTGTCAGAGAGCAAAAGTTACATTTTTATTTATATAGGATTTGCTTTAACTTGGGTTTTAACCATACAGCAAAAAAGTATAAGCAAGAGGTATAAAAAATAAAGCTATATTAATGTGCTGAGCTATAAAAGGCTCAAGTCAGCAATCTTGGATAATTGCCAGATGTGTTGATAACTCACTGCTATTATGGACTATTGGGCTATATTGGGATATTTTGCTGAATTCTAGTACCTGTAGTCTTTGGACTGGCATCAAGTATGAAAAGGTCCTTTAAAGACTTCTCTAAACACAGCTTTTCTAACTGCAATGGAACACACATCTCTGACAAAACAAAAGAGGTGGATATGTTGGGAGCCATGGAAGCTAGCAAATCAATCAAATGTGTGTAGGTGGGACTAGGCCTCAGTTCCTAAAGGAAACAAGCTGCCTCAGTCCTAAGATAAACATCCTGTCTGGTTAAAGTCAGCTATTAGTCACTAGGGATCCTTGTGTCACATGTTACTAACTTTGCAAAAGTATAAATAAAATGCCGTTTTGTTGTGAAAAAATATGTATGTATGCACAAGAGAGTTAGGATAGATATACAGCTACTTTCTCTTAATTCATTGAGAAGAAAGATTTGTACTAATAGTGTTTAGACAAGATACCATGTCTGCATCTTGTCCTCTGAATAACTACTACAAAGACAATGTGCAGTGTATTATTGTAACTGTCCGACTAAACTATTTTGAAATTGTTTCATTGCTTTTTTCTCATTAAAATGAATAAAAATAAATAAAATTTTACTTATTAAATTAAAAATACATTCAATTTTGTACCATCTGTAATTGTGCCATGTACCGTCAGTATACCCTGCAACTGATGAGAGAGCTAATTCCAAAAGCATTGTTTCAGAATATAGTTATGTTAGGAGTAAGATAAGGGCTTCCTTTGAAAGGTATTCAAAGTCCTGAACTAAAAAAAAAAAGCCTTATTGACAAGGAAAGTGAAGAGAGAAAGGGATTTCAAGATGCATTTTTCAGAAGAAAGAGTAGGTCTTCTGATTAGTTAGATGAAGGCATTGATATTTATGAATCAGAATTTGGATTTGCTGATGAATTAGGAAGGGAGGAAGATTACAGAAAGATTACCTACAGGTGAATGATGGTAGAGGGTCAAAACAGCAGGAGGTTTGGAGGGAAAGTTGTTTCCTCAAAAGATTTTTTTATTCATTTCAATCTTCTTTTAAATGACAAAACAGTATATTTTCATTGTAATAAGTGAAACCAACCCAAAATTCCAAGACAAGAAAGGTTAAAAATCGCTCCCCTTTCTTGTATACAAAGTGAGACATTTGTAAAAGAGAGAGTACATGTGAAATAATTTCCCTAATTATACCATTTGATGTAGAAAAGAGATAACTGCAGAAATTGGAAAAATATATAAGTAATCACAGTACTTAACCCAGCTGAGCTATTAACATTTTATATATCACCAAGAAAAATTTCCAGAGCACCATGAAATACAAATTTTGCTTAACTTTAGTTCCTAACTGAAAATTTTAAGTATCTACACAGGGTCAGCAAGTGTATTTCACCAAAAGCTTAGCAAAGCAGCAGCTTGTCAAAGGTATTCTTTAATTTTGTGTATTTTCCACTGATGTTAAGCTAATGTGGACTAATATAAGCTATTGAGAATTTATAATAATAATAAAATCTGGCTAGCACACTCTTGTTTGCATGATAATAATAATCTATCCTCCTTCATACTTTTACCCCTCCCTTATGAGACAGAGGGGACCAATACTTATGAGATTTCATGCCATCTTTTTGAGTATGTGTACATGCATATATACATACATACATGTATATATATATAGATAGATAGATAGATAGATATAGATATAGATATATAGATATAAATATAGATATAGATTATTTTGATAATGGTTATTTTATTTTTGTATAAAATGACATTATACTCTATATCAAAGCACAATTATATAAAAATACATGTATGCATCATAGAGGGCTTTTTTTTGCTGTTTTTTTGAGACAGGGTCTTGCTATGCAGTTCAGGCTGGCCTTGAGCTCATTTTGAAGATCAGGCTGGTCTCAAACTCTCAATGATCCTCCTGCCTTAGCCTCTCGAGTACTGAGATTACAGGTTTGCACCACCATACCTGGCTCACAGTGTGCTGTTTGTATCGCTGAAAGTTCTAAAAGGTTCATCATCACTGTCCTAAGTTAAAGTATAGCAATCTAACTATTTGCAATAGTGTTTGTATATCTTTCTACATCCTTTTACTTTCAACCTACTTACTATGTTTCAAGTAAATGTTTTGTAGACTGTACAAATTTCGTTCACTTTTTACAATCTATTCTGTCAGTCTCTTTTTTTCCTTTTCAGCTCTAGTAACAGCTTTAATTCTCAGATGCCATAACTTTTATGCTACATAATTATAGTCAAAGCTTTATGTATTTTTGTTTATAATTACACAGTAATTATAAATGTTTAGTACCAAACTGATGAGAAACACTATTTTGTGGAAAAGATCTGGCATTTAAAAGAAATATCTGTAAAATCCAAGGCACTAGGCCACAACAAATAGATTTTTATGAAAAGTAATTTATATTAGGGAAGAAGTAGGACATCATTTCAAAAGACAGCATACTAATCAATCTGAAAATAATATTGCAATTCAAACTCCTCTTTTAAAATTATCTCATGATTGAAACTCCTCTTTATATTTTCAAAAATAAAATCGGGAAACACCGAAAACAGCAAGATTCTTTTCCTTTTTTTTCTAATAACAAGTTCTAATAACCTGAATAGAAATTTTCAAATTTTCCTTTTGGTAAATTTACATTCTTAATATCTCACCAATTTCAAAATTATATAAATGAAAAGCAGTTCTTATAAGTCATTGATTCTTAAAATCCCTTCTCTATCTGCATAAGATTCACTGGTTTTTTGATCCATTTCTTTTTTACTCCCAGTGCTGGCTCTTAGACAACACCTGGTCATTCCAAGCAAAATCTGTTCCTAGTAAAGGCCATTGTCATCCAAAACTGAAGCTCAATATTTTTAACCTGCCTTAAAGAAATGCTTCAGAAGGCAATGAATCTACATGACAGTAAGTAAACAAAAATGAACAATTTAAGGAAGAAAGCTGTTCATGGGCTGCGTAACCCAAAGGGGGGTTGTGTCTCTGTAAGATAGCATTCTGCTTTGATGTGACAACTGAGCTAATATGAGGGAAACAAAAACAGGAAAGAGATGAAATAATTTACAAGCCAGATTGGTATTTTTCGTCAATTACATGCGTATTTGAAAACCTTTGCTCCTGAAGTAAATTTCTGGCAGGCACGGCGATTAGCTGTTAAAACAATTTCAACAAAATAACAAGTCATAAAAAATGGACTACTTGTCTGAAAGAGCTGAACCTATATTATACAGATTGAATTGTATGGTTCATCACAATCATTTCCAAAATTTAATTCTTACTATCCTTCTATATAGAATTTCATTCGTGTTCTATACTGTGATGACCGAAAAGGAAGAAAAAAAAAAGCAAAAATATAAAATAAACCCTTATGCCTACATTTAGGATATTATAATGCATAGCAATTCAAAATACTTAAAACAAATCAAATAGTTTAACTTATTTGATAGGCGTACTAGCATTTCAAAAACATAATGAGATCAATTATATAGTGTATTAGGTAGCATCTAACATTATGAATAGAATCTAACTTTATGCTGAGATTTGCTAAACAAAAGCTCCCTGTAGGACCAGTACATATAAACAGGGATAAGGTGAGTGCAGACTAATTTCATGGAACATTTTTGAAATTGAGAGTCTAAAATACATTTTTTAGGTAGGCACCAAATTTATTAAAAAATTTTTATGAGGCTTGTTTTGACATTTCTTTCAACATACACTCTACTTACATAAATATGTGATTTTCCAGGAAAAATAATTCCTCCTAATTAAACCACCATTCCAGATGCAGTGCACTTAAATATATCACTGTCATTGGAAGTATTATCAGCATAGTATTTACAACTAGCCCAAAGTATTATGTTTAAGAAGGTTCTTTTTAAATATGAAAATGCTTCACAAATTTATGCGTCATCCTTGTGCAGGGGCCATGCTAATCTCTGTATCATCCCACTTTTAATATATGTGCTGCCAAAGCTTACTTAAGTTTTTATGAATTGTTTTGATATTATTTTTCTTTTTTATACCAAACTGTTATTTGATGAAAATAGCATTGTTCTTTATGCAGGATCAGAAACCTCAAAAAAAAATCACTATGAAGCTTCTAAGACTTATGAGAGAATAAACTAGGAATGCTCCACAGATATCAAGATGAAATTCAAAGTGCTGGAATTATAAATGTTTAGAGAATCCCATACTAGAAGAGAAGCCCAAACCATCATTAGAAGAATGAAATGATATGGCCTAAAATGTATCCTTAAAGTTTGTCTCACCCTCAATCTAAATAATAATTGCTCTTCAGTTTAGCCCAGCCAGCAGAAATTGCCTGTACAATTTTCCACTGTATTTACTGTACAGACTATGTACATTCTGGAAAGTTCCTTTAGTGCTACACTGTTGTACTTTTTGTCCCAGAAGTTTGAGGATGTGCAAATTCCACAAAGTCATCAGTGAGAACAGGCCATGCTCCTTCTTCACCATAACTAGACGTGTCATCTGCAATCATTGTACTGAAGTCTAAAAGAAGATTTCAACTATCTTTTGGCATTATTGTTTATGATGTTCAACAAAAATTTATTGATAAGTCTAAGAATTTAAATCTTCCATTACATACTAAATTCTCATAGGCAATGGCCATTTCTAAATCTAATTTTTTTTTTGTCCTAGGTTCTTTGCAAAATTAAAAGTAAACTCGTAAAAATGCTGAAGTTGTCCTGGTTCTTTCAGTTCTTGTTCCATCTTGGGTATTTGCTCCTTCAGCTTTTCTGTGCTGTCACATCCTAATTCTGTCTTGTCATCCCTTAACTGTGGTTTGGAGAACTCACATCGTGGCAGTGCTCTGAACTTCCATGCCATGATCAATACACTAATGCTGGTGGGATCAAGAGCCAGATCATCACAGAATTGTTGTATACCATGTAGTCCAACTTATTTTTATCTTGAGGATTTTCATATCTATTATATAATTGTTCTAACTTTTTCCCATTCAATGATCCTATTACTCTCTGTCCAATACAAAATTCAGGATTTTGAAAAAAAAAATGACCTGTTGTAACTTCTAACTTAGTCATTTTAAGAAAGATAATTTTCTGCACTTTTTTCCTACGAGATTGTGTGAACATCATAAATGGTCAAACTTTGTCCTTCTTCCATGATTTCAACTTGTACACTCTGGTGTCCTCCAGGTCTTTGCTCTCTTCCTGTGACTCCGCAGAGAATGGACTGACCTGGCGGTGACTGAGGCAGACTCTTTCCAGGAGGCACCTGAATCCCTCTCATGGGCAGTTTCGCTGCCCTTCCCCAGCTCCCCCTCTGGGATGCTGGAGAAGCCTTCAGGACCACGGGATCCTGGGGAAGGGGGCTGGAGTGGGGAAGGGGTTCAGCGTTTGCTCCCACCAGTGCAGAGCTTCCCTGGGCCCAGTCCCTGTTTTTTAATTTGGTTCAACTGGACTGTTTACACTTTTTTGCATGTCAAAAGAAGTTACCAACAAAGTGAAAAGACAGATGTATACTTCATTTTTATACATTTATGCTTTTCTGCTGGATGGTTAAGACCTAGGTAGATCCAAACTTATATACCAACACATGTACTTTACATTTCCTATGTGGTCATTGAAGTCTTCTCAGGGTTTAGCTTGTAGTCCTGTACATTATTCTGTAGTTCCTTTGTCTGTGTCATCCATGTGGATGAGTCACGGCCAATGCTTGACCAGATTGCTCTCTGTGAGAGCCTGAGAGAAAGTTTTCTCTTCATGTGACTCTCCCCAGGCACACTATAGAACTTCAATCTCTTTCCTCTGTGGCTCCACAATCTCCTTGCTCAGAAAATTTGG